>JAHZMX010003468.1:0-17369 GCA_027743895.1 Seira musarum
ACCTACTTACAGGGAAAACTGATGATAATGCACCTTTCAAAATATTTAGTTTCTTCCCTTAAAGTCTTTATCCGTTTATGTCTTTAGTTTAGAAATTTCAGCGACACCGTCTTCTTAAAACTTCTACCTAACAAGTCAGCGTATGTTTAGCAATCAGAAAAGTTTAAACTTTATTTTATTCAATCAAATGCTACAAAGGTCATAATTGAAAGATGAAGCCAAGATGCATTGTCTTCAATTCTGCTTTTCGATAGATAAATAGCATGATTCAGTTATATTGAAAAAAGTATTGTTTGTGATGTGATAATTAACAGGATTTGACTTTTGACAACACTCGTCTTCGTTTAACATCGAATTCTACCGTTGCAGATTGCATCACCAGGTAAACCACTACGTACTGTCAGCATGCATTAATGATAACTGACACACTATGACTTTTGATCCGGCTAAGGGGAACATGAACATTCATATCGTGAAAGGACATTTTGGAATAGCTTGTAAAGCTGTAATGTTTATTAAGTCTGTGAGAATTAAAAATTAATACAATATTCGGGACTTTTCATTTGAGAAAAATAATAGAGAAAGAAAGAAAAACAATTTAATTTTAATTTTTGTTATTCCAGCGTAACAAGAAGGGTGTGATTAGACTTTTCGAGTACAAGATCATTGTGCCTTCCCTTGAAAAATGTGCCTAAAGAAGCTAATGCCTAAACCCTAAATATATTTTGTAAATGATTTTGTGGACGAGGTTTGTATTACATATTGACAATCTCCTGTGAATAAAAGAAATTAAATGATCATCTGTGGTCAGAAAAGCTCATTGGATTGGGCTCCTCTGATCTGACTGTCAGTACCTGGTACTCGCAAATACTGTTATTGTTACTTTGTGTTGAGTGTCAGATCAGGAATAAAAAGGGTGAGTCCAATGCATATTTTTGCACTTTGCTTGGCGATCATGAGTCAATGCAAAAAGCGGTAGTACAACTACAACTTGATATAACCATTTTACTCAACATACTTAACATCAGTGAATATTGTTGTTGACCCGCCACCACCTTGGCCATAAGGAATTTAAAGCTTTACAACATCATTCTCATTAGTAATGGCTCCACTATCTCATGTTCAGGATTTTTAATCTCTATAATAATGAGCATCTGTATCAACGAGCTTACAAACGAAAGAAAGAAATTCCTGCATGCAAGGAACAGTGACGTACAGATAGATCGATAGATTCTACTTTCCTTTGCTCCGTAAATTATATTCAAATTGTAATACGTACATATTTTCTATATTTCTTCTTTTTTAAAAGAATAAACATTTCTTCGTACATTAAATATATCAAAGCATATCTCTACTAGTAGCTTCAAAGATGATGCCGAAGTCAATCCTTTATTATTATCTCGTAATAATAGGTGATATTCCTATTGCGTGTTTGATCTTATTGTTTTTTATTAGTTGACCATCATTATTATTATATCCGTCTAGTATTCTTCCATCACAAGATTTCAGAGACGGTTTTTTTCTGCGTAGTCATTTTGCCTGCAAAATGTACGAGAAATTCGGAGCCGGTTTAGAAGATGAACTGGATTCGATGCAAAAAAATCTATCCGATTGCTTGAAGACATTTGATTAGCATGCAAGAGTTAATGACAAGAACAAGAAATCCACTTATTTAAAGCATCTATTTTTGTCCAATATTTGTTATCGTTGGTCGGTTGTCGGACAGCAAGTTGATGAAGCTCAAATACATTTTTAAAGAAAAAATATCCTCGAAGTAAAACAAGAAGAAAAAGTAAACTTAATCACTCGCTGAAGATATCATTGGTACCTTATGTGAGCTTAAGATGTATCACGTCGTGACCAATACTAACTTGAGAATGAGGAAATGAGTGAAGCTGAAATAACTCCAATTTTAATGACAAATGCATAAACTTTTTCTTGTACTGGATAAACAAAATGATGCAATATTTAACTGTGTTAGCTTATCACATCTCATTATACTCACTGGTCTTATTCTCAGTTACTTTAATGCTTATCATGATCAGGTCACACCAATAATTAAACTTGGATATGAACTCTGTTCAAAAGTATTTAAGTACCTAAATAGTTTTTCTTAAAGGTGACCGAGTGTCAATCTGTTTACAACAAATTGATTGGAACTCAGCAGTAGGTATCTCATGTCCACATTCCACTAATCAGATACAATTTTGAACTTCGGGTTACTTACAATTTCAATTTTCATTCTCACAGAAGAGACAGTGTCTGGGTTATGGTCATTCTTCGAGAAATGTATTGTCGCTTAACAAAGCAAAAGATTAGATTAAGATGATTCAGATTAGCTGATGTCTACGTGCCGAGGACACTTACGTATTTGTTTACAATTATGCCTTCGGGCTAGTCCGAAGATAAAAATTGTTATGACTTTAAATAAAGTGTTTACATCTAATCTTGCATTACCGCTTAAAAGAACAACCAAGTAATATTTAGTGTTTTTTATTGTTCCATTCCTCATTGAATAAATGTTATCTACAGAAGCGTTTAAGGAATTATGCTATTGCGTTATCATAAAAAAATATTGAATGTGCACGCAGAATAACCCGATTTAATCCTCAAGTCTATCACATGAATGCCTATGACAAGGGTTTTAAAATCAAGCCGTATTAATGCTATCCCTTCATGTCTGAAAACAGGTAAGCAATTATTCATTCAAAACCACATAACGTTGCGTTAGGTTCTATCATGAATCCCCTTTTGTGCAAATTCTATCATGATCAGTTGAAGTTGTAAAATCAATATTTTTTTGTACGGCGTAGAGAGGAGGACACAACAAAGAATAGCTTATTGTGCCTCTTGTAATTTAAACAGAGTCTGTAACATTGGTTGAACATTCGCTTTCCTGATTTTAGTTTGTTGCTGCTGTGATGAAATTGAAGAGGATAGATACACAGTCCTCAGTTCTTCTCTTCGAATGAACGTGAGAGTGTTCACTCCCAATCCCAAAGAGAGCCAACAGTCAACAACAACTGAACGAGAGAAAAAACGGTAGTAGGCGCAAAGCAAGAAAAGTTAAAGCATCATGAATTCGTAGCTGAACTGAACTGATGCATTTTTTGAAATGTAAGTGTCAACCATTTGCTGCTGCTGCTGTTGCTGACGACGCTTGCCTATTGCCGTAGCTAAGGGCCATTGAAACTGGTTACTGACGACGGTTAGGCAACTTCAACGCAGTATTATCGCTCCTGTCATTAGTTTTTGGCAAGCGAGCCAAAAAGGACCGATGACTGTTCATGAAAAAAAGTATTCATTGTGAAGAGTGACCACCACTATCACTAGCAGTAGCAATAAAGGTTTTCATACTGTGAGAATCGTTTCATATCAAAAACAGTTTGAACCTCATCATTATTCATTCAGATTGGTGGGAGGGTTAGATAAGAGCCCATGAGTGCCTCCGTGAGATTTATTTTGGTTATTGTAAAAATCTTTACTCCGTGCAAATGAATGTGTAAGATTCTTCTCCCGTAAATTTGTGCTATTCAGTGATCTCTTATCAAAATGAAGATTGACAAAGAACGTGAGTGTGCGTGTCGGTCTCATCGAAGTCGTCGAGGGGATGGATCTAGGATCTCAAGTCAAAGGACATTAGCATTAGTTTTCATTTTAGTCAGTTTTTCGTGTACTGAATTTGTGAATGCAAAAAATAAAGAGGATCCTTTAGAGTGTCCTTCAGCTAACGAAAATCCTGTGATCACAGCTACAAAGTCCAGTTCATTGGATAAGAAAGCTTCCCTCCTCAATGCTGCGTTTGCTTCCGCGGAATCTATGGAAGTTGAGACTGCCACAGGGGCTGATGAGACATGGGGTTAGCTTCAATAATAATATCATTTCATTGAAACGCCAAAAGTCTAACGTATAATTATTGAAATGGACAATAACGATTTCATTTATTTGCTACCCTGATTTTCGACAATGGATAAGTTATTACCTATCTTCAGAATAAAATTTCAGCATGATTTTGATACAAAAAATCTAAAATTTTGCAGATTCATTCCGTCCAATGTTCATATTCTGCAAAGCAAGCTACCCCATTACATGGGAATTTAGTGGAAGTAAACCACCCGACATCAGCGAAGAAACGCAAGTTCATGTGGATAATGTGCTTAGTCCAACAAAGAGGTACATTTCCTCGGACAAAAATATATTTTACATAGTACAAATAATATTGAAGAAAATTCTTAGAAACCTTTTAAAAAATCCTCATACATATCGACATCACATTGTTAATGACATCTCAATAGATGCTTCGTGAGCAGCTTGAAGTTATTGGCTAGTGGCTACACAGGCAAGGAATCCCGCACTGGAAACTATACGTGCCGTAGTTTTGATGGAAAGCGCACGGCATCAATTTACAGATTTGCTCATGGTATATTATTTTAAACTATAAATAAATCTGCCATTATCCTGTTCCATTCTGAATGACCTAAAAGCGTTTGATTGAAGGGCAAACCATTTTCAATGTTACGCAATCTTTCTTTATAAGCAAAAAAATCTCAAGAACATTTTGTTTGAGTTCAATTCAAATATTGATGTCTTTGAACAGGCAAAATGGATCTCAAAAGACAAAATATTTGAATTGAATATGCGCATAAATTATTATCATTATCTTCTTTACCGAATTATTAAATAATTATTGTGTTAAGGAATTGCTTACGATATACCTACTGACCTTCCCTTCATTCTTATAACAAAATAGTATGTGATTTATTGAAAAACGCGAGCAGAGAATCTTTTGTCGCATGAAATATGAATGTGACTAAAGCAAAGTGACCTTCTTTGAGGACTGACCTTCAACAAACGCTTTTGTAGTGGTATCATTTAAAATATTTTAAGCACCTGCCATTTTACCATATTACCACTAACCAGTTACACCACATAATTTATTGCTTCCCAAATGTTAGATGGTACTACCATCTTTAATACGAGAAAGACCGTGGAAGCCACTGTACTTGTTAAGGGCGGAGTGTCACAAGTTTACATCCCATGTCCGGCAAACGTAGCAAAATTGAATGCATCAATTCTTAGAATAAATGAGGTACATACAAGAGCATTATGCTTTTCAGATAAAGATGCAATGTACCTACTTATTGGTTTTATTATGAAAATTGTATCTCGATTAGACCGGAAACTTTACAGCCTTGGACAAGGATATTATGCAAAAATACGATCCAAAAATGGGGTTCTTGCTACGAGCAGGATCGGATCCAAATGTGCTTGCTGGAAAGTATGTTTGCTCAGGAAATTACAAAAACGATACGGAAGTGGTGGAAGTTTCAGTTTTACCTCCTAAAGGTTGGAAACAGTTCACACTGTACTTGTTAAGGGCGGAGTGTCACAAGTTTACATCCCATGTCCGGCAAACGTAGCAAAATTGAATGCATCAATTCTTAGAATAAATGAGGTACATGCAAGAGCATTATGCTTTTCAGATAAAGATGCAATGTACCTATTTCATATTGGTTTTATGAAAATTATTTCTCGATTAGACCGGAAACTTTACAGCCTTGGACAAAGATATTATGCAAAAATACGATCCAAAAATGGGGTTCTTGCTACGAGCAGGATCGGATCCAAATGTGCTTGCTGGAAAGTATGTTTGCTCTGGAAATTACAAAAACGATACGGAAGTGGTGGAAGTTTCAGTTTTACCTCCTAAAGGTTGGAAACAGTTCTTTTGTACGCGCTTATGAACAATAGTTTTCCTTCATTTATAAATGAATAATGATTTTGCTTTAATTTCATTCAAAAGGCTTTATCGTTAGTCCCAGTAAGAATCATTTGACCTTCAGAAACTCCAAGATCTCTATGCAATGCAAAGCGACTGAGCCAGTAGAAATGAAATTTGCGAACCAAAATCTGCCCGTACAACATCATGTCCGTGAAATAACTTACAAGTCCGATACATTCAAGTATGGTGCGGCTGCAGACATATTTACACATCCGAAGCAAGATGTGATTCGGGGTGATGTAAGTTGTGTGAAAAAAGCCACACAAGAGGCTTTGTGGACATGGCATTATGACACTGATCAACAATGTAACTGCACTTGGACCTTGAAGAATGGTATAAATACACAATAAAAATAACAAAACTGCCGAAATATTTAGAATTTAAAACTAACTTACATAATCTTTTGTTAGACGGAATCAAAGCGGCAAGATTTTATTTCTTGTTGGATCGAACATTCCGTGGCACTATTCGCGCATTTGCACTAAATACGGAAGGAGATGGTTATTTCATGAATATTCCTACCCCAAGGGGAGAATTAAGTTGCACCAGCAAGGCTAGTTCCAGAGTGAATATGACTTTTATTCCATGCGAAAATCCAGTTGAATGTCAAATTAAATCTGGTTTCCTGTCATGGGTAAAACATTTTTTACAAAATTGTTATATATATATAAATATGTAATTGCTTGATTGTAAATATGCATATGCATATTTTGTTTTGCAGTTTGACTTTGACGCACGTAGCTACTCGACCGAAAGCATTTTTAGCGATGAGGATGGAGACGATTCCCACAACGCCACTACAATTAGTCAGGGTTACATTCGTAGTGGCATTATCAAATGTGGCGTTAGTGATTATATCACAACCAAGCTCGCCATTGCAAATCTCGACACGCTTTGTATGCAATTGAATCCTATAATATAATTGTAACATTGATGCAGAAGTTGGTCACTCATCAATTTTAAATTTACTTTAGACATTGACCAAGTTCCAACAACCAATTTGGTAAGAATTGTCGGACCTGAAACCAACGTTTTTGTTGGAGATAAAATGCTTTTCACCTGCATGTATGAAAAGTTCCAAATTGCAAGGTAAGTAGAAAGTTATTAAAAATGACGTTGTCGTAAAAGCAATAGACACGAATTTCACATAACGCTCAATCTTTCCACAGAGAAGCTAGATGGGCATTTATGTACAAAAACGGAACAGTTGACTTCTTTGAAGTTGGTGAGTGAAAATAAAATATTTAAACTTTTGTGGTTAAAAAATAAAGCATACGTCAAACTATAATAGCGTTTACCTGAATATTAATATAGACAAAAAGGACGACCGCTTCTCGTACGATTTGGANAGACAAAAAGGACGACCGCTTCTCGTACGATTTGGAGAAATACTTGAGATCCACTTATATACGAATCCCTAGCACCGAAGTCTCAGGACTTATGTGTTTTGCTCCAGTTTGGAACAGCACCCAATGGAAAAACAACACATTTGCCCTAAACGTTTCCCGTCAGTGTAAACAATTTTATTTTCCTAATCCAATTTGTATTAATATTAGCACTGACAAAATAATTCTCTACTATTACAGCCGTTCTTCCAGTGGAGTCGGATTCTCCATTGAAGTGAGTAGTCTTCACTTAAAAATTGAAAGGAAATTGTTTTTTTTTTTAAATTTATATTTCACGTAAAAAAATGTTTTCGTGTTCAGTTGTCCAGTTGACTCCAACCCTATCATCATCCTTCAAAGGAATTCCAGCATTTCATCAAGAAGGTTACGTGTCCCTCACTTGGTTTCCAACAAGACTGTTTCATTATATAATCCCGTCGATGAAATCAAGCTCATTTGTAGAGCAAATTACCCAGTCCAATGGTTTAGAAATAACGAAAAAGTAATAAGAACAACACCAAATGTACAATTTAATTAATTTTAGCACATGCCTTTTCTTATTATTATCCTTTTTGCTTTGTTTGATAGACTAACTCGTCAAAAATTGGAAAAGTTCCTTGTAATAATATGCTGACAATGAAAAAAGTTTACGAGGCCGTATTGCACATTGACCCTCTAAAAAAAGATGACACTGGAAATTATTTGTGTCGCAAAACGTTTGCCAGCATTCCTCAAGCCAGTGTGTACATTTACATCGTCGGTAAGTTACGTCAATTACGCGTTCACAATAATATCTATCCATATACGCATATCAATCCACTTGGAATATAATAAAATTTTCCACTGGATTGACAGGCGATGGTGAAGCGACATTTGTAAATGAGGGAAGGCATATGCAAGTGATAAAAAATGTAAGAGATTATGATCCATGGGTCACACTTCCATGTGAAGTTTCAAATCCGCAATCAAAGCCCTACTTATTCCTGGATCATGAAGATTCCGTAAGACCTTCTCTTTACCTCACACCATTTTCACTATACAATTTTTTCTCATTATTTTTTCATTGAATTGATAGGAAAGGATCCAACGACTAGACTTAGGAAGTAATTTACGGTATGATCCGAAATTGGGATTTGAAATCGACAGTAGCACTATCTCAGATCCTGTGACCACATTTGTTTGTTCAATGAGTGAAAACGCAACTAGTTTTGGTGTTCTGATTACACTTCACAAACAAGAAGGTTGAAACCTAGTCATTGCTATTTGCTGTGATAGCTAATATTTAAAATGTTAATTTGGATTGAATACTAAAATTTAGTTTTCCAATTTGAACAGGAGAATTCGTTGCAGGAGCTATTGGCAGTGCACAACGCTCAAATGATGGAATGCTTTTAGCATTCACAGTTTTCTTGCTTGCTCTAGTCATTCTATTAGCCGTTGGGCTCTTTATGATGTACAGGAAATGTCAAGAGGTAAAAGTTTAAACGATATTTTTATTTATTGATTTCGGAGTCATATTTGAAAAGAATTATGATTTATCAGGCTACAACGAAACCACCTGATGGTCATCAAATGGGAACGAGAGAGAACTTTTCTTCATACGATGATGTCAGAATACAGCACGACGATAGGGAAAACATTGTAGATGGAAATTATAATCGTTTTAATTAACTACATGATTAAGTAAGAAATTTTATAGAAGCAAAACGAAATACATTAGTATTTTCAAAGAAGCTATCCGTTATGACGCGCGTTTACTGTTAAATTAAAAAGCAAGACTGCCAGCATCATCCACCCTGTTCTGTAAAACAATCACATTCAGCAAACAAATCGATTTTGATGATAAAAGGAAGGGGATATTAATTATGATGTTACGTAAATGTAAGTGATTCCAGTGTTTATATGTTTGGACTCAAATATTTTAAATTTTGTAGTTTTTATGAAAGCAATAAATACCGCCATTCAAAAAAGAAAACTAAATACTCAAGCTACACATTTGACCCAATTTGTTCAATTGTCAATTTCATACATCGATCTTATACTCATTATCATTATTGATTCATGTTTACAAAAGCGGAAAATCTAAAAGTGCTTATTACGCAATCTAACAATGGAAACTACAACAAAAATCATATCAACTGATTTGAATGTGAAAGTCAAATTGACCATTTGAAACATCAAGCATACTCTCATTTCGTTGCTCGCGTTTACTCTGTCCTGCAATAATTATGCACCTGAAGAACGAGTTATACCAGCGGCGGACGCTACAGTATGTGGTAATAATGAGTTCGTAATAATAGGAAATAGGAAGAATTTGTAAAAAAAAAAATCAACGCATGCAAGATACAAACAAAAAAATTAAACGCCTGAAGGAAATGTTCGTTTTTTAAAATGTGTTCAGGATCAATTGAATGCAATGACTAACACAACATGAAGTGAGAAATTCAAATCAAGATTGGAGTCGAACGCAAAAAATAGTGGTAGCCGATAGCACAAATAATTGCAATCATGACTTTTGAACAGTGGGAATTCTTTTCTTTCTTTGTATTGCAATTTTATTTTTCTTCATCTGTAATGGTAGGAGATGAGGACAAAGTAGTTTACACCTCAATTCAGTCTCAGATTCCTGGTCAAAATGAAACTAGATTCCTCCAAAATACTACAACTAATTCGGACCGTCTCTTAATGAAAATACCTTGCTTGGTTATAGACTCGACACATAACTCTTTTAACTGTTCTTTAGACTCTCGCCCAAATAAAGTTGAAAAGAAGAAACAGTGCGGGAGAAACTCACATCTTTCTGGAGAGTCCTGCATTTGCAAGGAAGGTTTCAGAAAGTTTCCGGATGACGATTTATGTGTGAAAGTGCTAGGGCAACATTGCTCGTATCAGGGAAATGATTGTAGCTCAGACATGACGTTCATGTCTTGCGTAAACGGAGTTTGTTCTTGTGATGAATCGGATCTCTATGATCCGATTTCAATGCGGTGTGTAGGACGGGTTGGAGGCCTTTGTTATCCAGAAATCAAAGACTGCGTCAGCAATTCGCTGTGCGTAAATGTTCCAGACAGGAAACGAGAAATACGAAGTCCATCTCCCTATCCTGCATTGCATGAATATTTGTACTATCATTATCATTATGAAAGCATTACAGAAAAGCCAATTTCTCCAGACCCCGACTACATGTTCCATCCAAGTAGTGACATAGAAGTTAGTGGACGCTGTCAATGTAAACATGGTTTTGTAGAAAGTGAAGGTGGTTCCTGCAAAAAAGGCTTTGGGCAAAAGTGCTCTTCTCATCATGAATGCGACACTCTAAATTTAGTTTGTAAAGAAGGTACATGTCTTTGTCCAGACGTTTTGCAAGTCTATGATTTCGTCAGCCAGTCTTGTGTGGCTTTGGCTGGTGCAACATGTTCGAATGAATCCGGAGGGACTTTGTGTGTAAAGTTTGCGCAATGTAAACGAATGAACCTGAGACTTGCCACCGGGAGATGTACTTGCACTGGTGGAGCTGTCGAAACAAGCAAAAGAACTTGTGAATTTCGTGCGGAAGGATTCGTGGATAGTCTTTCAGCTTCAACAGTCACAGGCGAAAATAATGAGGATGTGAATGTGAATTCAAATGAAAAAACGAAGGAAGAATCTGGTCGCATTACATTTGTTTATTAGCAATTTTTTTCCTAGTCGATAAATAAAATTCGAGAATTTGAGAAAAATTGATTTGATTAATTATCATCTTAATACATATGACTTTTATGGCATAAATTATTTAGAGAATTTTCATTCATATAAAAAGCATTTAGTACCTACTTCTGACTATTTTATCATTATCACAGCCACACAGAAATTTCATCCAGGGGTTTTCTTGTTAAGTCAGGGACTGTGCAGTCTTCACTGGGATAACCAACTAATGTAATATTAAAGGGCAAAGGAATGTGAGTGAGATCAATTAAATTATTTTTGACTTTGATTATTTTAGTCGTGCAAGAAAAATACTTTTCCTTACCTGGTAACAGCACCATCAACTTTTCATTGTTTGGTCTACCTAGAAGGCTTCGAAGAGCAGGTCCGCAGTTAAGGGGAGTGCTAGTTAATGTCACCAATCCTGCTTTCTACTCATACAAAAATAAATATGTCATTTGTTCTGTTGTAGTGAATGCCTCTTTCTAATTTTGATATTCGAATAAAGACTCACTTCAAAGGCTGTAGATCAGTTGTCCACTGTGCTCCTGTTTCATAAAAAATATTTTTAAATTATCGTTTTCAATCCTGTATCATGACATGTTATCAAGAGATTAAATTCATGTCTGTATTCTAACACCAAATATTTTTAATATCAGTAGTGTCTTTCAACATCATAACGTTTTTTACAGACAACGAAAATCTTCGTAAAATCAATTGACATGATTTATATTTAATGGATTTGTATTAATACGAAGGAATTCTTTATCACGCTCATAATCTATGTCATCCTTACGTCGCGTCTATAAAAAGTTATTTATAAAATAAAAGCATCTTTTCTGAAAAATAAGACGTATTAGCCTCACCCATGCGCTTCTTGTAATTAATTTCTTCTTCGTCTTCAATTATCTGACGAACTGATGCTTTCAAGTCTTTGTCGCCTACTACCACAAATGTCCATGGCTCTGTATGAGCTCCGCTTGGTCCGGTTCCTACGCACAAGATTTATCTCAAGTAAATATTTATTTGTACCATTTACTTTGAAGGATAGAGTTTTCTAAAGAATATGTTCAATGTACCTGCTGTCCGAATTATGTTTTCAATCACCTCCTTAGGAACAGGCTCGGAACTGTAGTATCGGCATGTACGCCTGTTGTTCATGTCATCATAAAACTCTGCCGACCTTTCGATCATTTCCTTCTCAGAATACCGCTTAAACGAGGTAAACGGTACATGGGCTAAATTTTCAGGTAGGGCACTAGAGATTTTTGCCCCATCAACATCCTCGATTTCGTCGTCGTGAATTTCCGCCTCTGTTTGAATAATAATTCAAACAAATTAGTTACCTACCTACATTTTATTTAAAATATGATTTCGATACGATCGTTGACATACCCTGATCAGGACTCATATACTTCTTCCGGCTTCCTCCCTTTTTTAAACCTGGTTTACTAACATTTTTTTCCGATTTTTCTTCCTCAGGTTCTTTGGCCTTGATGAAATATACTGCACACGCGTATGACACGAGCAACGCCAAAACGTGTGGCCAGTAGTTGTAGAGAAATGGAAACGTTGTTTCGAGCGACATTGTCAAAATGTTAATAAAAGTGTAGAAAAATAAAACCCTTTCTCGAACACTGGAAAAACTTCGTGTTAATGACACTGACTTTATAAATACTTCTTATCCAGCCAAACAGAGCTTTGAAAGAATAAAATTTGCTGAGCTTGCGACTTCTCCGAGGAGAATCACAGCGGTCACTGCTTTAGGTTACCAGAAACACGCAGTTTTATCTACTCTGATTACGCGGATGACAGGACAAACAGTTCCTTATTATTTTTAATCCAGAACGTGCTGGTGGTAAAGTCAGGAATTCCTTTAAAAATGTATTGCGTTATATAGCGCATAGCCACAGAAAAAACGTCACAATTTGACCTTTACCATAAAAATGCACCAATGTGGCCCCAATCAAATTAATTGTGATAAGTTGTGGTGAACAGCAAAAGGACATGAATAACATCACATCATAACTACTGACGGCAAGTCAATCATTTCCATGTTGTGCTCTCTGCGCTTATCATTGGTTTTATTTAAATTTGGACAAGATTTCTTTTCTGAGCCCTCTACCACTCACATTTTCGGCGGCATTGGAGTTTTCGACCGTACGCATAACCTACAATTAAAACAGGGAAGGATGTTCATTACTTCGTTCCCTCTTATCATATCATATGCCATTATCATGCATCGTTTATGCTATGCATGAAGAACAAAGAGCACTCCTGCAATACATTGATTCTGAACTTTGGCTGAAATACACATTGGGTTTCATTTTAATATGCACGAATCCACGTCCTTCTTAAAGTGTATCAATTTTGCATTAATTTGCATATGAATACATATCAAATATTTTATTTGCTGGAAAATGGTCTCATGGACCCTTAAACTTTTTAAGGTTAACTGACTTTGTATTTATTGCAAAGTGCAAAAGATGTACAGTAAATGCATAATTCATTCCACAAAAAAATTTGAATGCCGAAATATTTTTATACATTTTAGTAGGCGTATTTCATTGATTTGTTCGGTGTCATGTAATAGGTAATAGGTAAGTTTAATGACTCAAGACTAAATAGTTATTCTTCAAAGTCTTGAGTGTAGTTTTTTAAAATTTGAATCTGCGAAAACTAGTTTTACAGAGTGTAATTTTAAATGATTCTCATTTTATTTGGCCAGAGATTTACCACCACTGATTCTCCAGTTGATGCTGACGTGATTATGCAGAAATATTTCTACTAAAATGACCTATAATTCTAATTTTCGAACAATTTTAACCCACGATCTCAATATTCATTTTCTTAAATGTGTAATACTGATATGGATAATCATACACCCCACGCCACACGTATGACATCTGCCAAGCTAGCTGATAAAGTGGCATGACAGTGATTTTCTTTGCTGTTTGTAAAATATAGATCAATTAGTCAGTAAGGTTTCCTTACAGTCATTAAAGCACCAACCACAAGCCTAAGTAGATAAAGGCAGATGGCATTGGTAATCGTCAAGTTCAATAGGAGTTGTGGTTGCATTGCGACTGTGTGTCTATAACCAAATTATTTACCGCGATCTTCAATCATTAGTTTTTTACTTAGGCAATCGCTCATTTGAGGAAGACCAATATCCATCAGTAAAATTCATATCGCCTGAAGCTACATATAACACACGATTTGATAGCTTTTATGTATATATATGTATACGTACGTGGGGAGAAATTTTATGAAAATGTGAAAAAATATAGGAGATACACAGACCTAATTCAAGCATCATTAGCATTTTCCATTGCTCAACAAAAACATTTTAGCCAGCAACCGAGACATGTTCAATGTAGATTCCTGTGTTCATTCTTTTTAAAATATTTCACGCTGCAGAGCGGAGAAAAAAAGTTATTCATCTATCACAGGAAGCATTACAAGTGTGCACACTATTCATGTCCCTTTCAAGGTTAGACAATGATTTTTTGGCTCCCATTCAGTTTTTAATGTTTACCTTCTCGGCGATTTTGCATGCAAAAAGTTTTTTAAAGGACTTTAGTTGGGTTGAATTGAGTTGCAGAACAAAACAAGACTTGACAAATACTATATTAATTTCTTGTTTGACTATGAGACAGTTCATACATCGAAGTTTGCAATTTGCATAAAATACTTGTTATTGTATTGTAAGTAAGGATATGATTTAAAAGTGAGCAAGAAAGTCTGAGTCAATTGGATAGGAGGTCTAAACTGGAATCAACGGTGAGATAAAAATGGATTGGATACCGATTATTTATTTATAGTTTATTGGATGTTGTTTCTATTTAAAATATGACTAGAAAAAGGGCATGCATGTATGAAAGTGTGCTGGTTTGGAAATGCTTGAATTTTCTTGATAATATTTTGAAATTTTTTTTTTACTTCTTGAACATTGTCAAAGAAGGAAAACTTATGATGACTCATTCATCATTGCATAAATGTGGCAATAGTAAAATTGCAAGATACTTTGACTAAGTTTTTTATTTGAGCTTACCATTTGTTCCATGATATGACATTACGAAGATTTGATACAGGCCAAGCAAAAAAATCTGTGGAGCAAAATGCTTGCTGCGAGCCTTTAGGAAAGCAAGCGGAATTTCTTCTCTTTATGCATAGCTGGAGTATGTGTCTGTTTTGTTGGGGATGCATACTGTTGTATTAGCTGTAGCAACTTTTTTTTATCAAAGTTCCAGGCCCACTTGTACATCCACAGTTTGAGGCTGTAACGAATAAGTAGCATGGCTTATGAACTCCTTTCCAACGAAGTGCAAGATCAGATGTGTTTGTCAGCTGTTGCTTCTTAGCTGTTCTTATCATTTTCCAGGTAATTTTACATTACCTATGCTAATTAGTTCAGGACTTTCGCTTTCGTATGCGAAGTCAAATTTAAGACTCAAGTGGGTTGTGAGTTTCATAATAAAAATTGCTGAACAATTTTCATTGAAATCAATAAAAGTAAATGCTTGGACAACTGTTGCAATTTGTTCAAAATTTTATTCGAATCATTTCCACAAGTTTTGGAATGAGTGAGCCCAGCATAAAGTGGTAAGTAAAAGATTTACCGTTCCACCGTTTCATTTCTTGAACGCATAATAGATTTTCACAAGAGTCGGGTGGATGCATAGAAAGCAAAATCTTTCAGAAAAAATGTTTTACATATTCTATGATATAATATGAATGTTAAAAAACAAAATAAATATATGGGAATAAATAAATGCAATTGTATTTTTTTCTTTTTTGAAAGGGCCATCATCTTTCCTGATGCACACCCAGCTGAATTAAATTTACATAATGGAATGTCATGAGATTTTGACAAAAATGAAAAACTAAGTAAGCCCGTCTTAAACATTTGAATTGGCTTGTAAATAAATTCTTGTAGCAAAAGATAAAATCAAACGTTCCTTTATTTTTATAGAAAAGCATGGGCCATCAAAGGTGATCCCATAAGGCACGGCGATGATCTAATTTAAATAAATCAAAATAAATTTGAAATTATAAAAAACAAGGTGCTTTTAAAAACCATAGGTGCTTCATAGAGATTTAATTGAATTTCAATTACAGTTTTGCCGGAACCGCTATATTTTAATTTTTAAACTGTAAAAATGTTTTGCAAATCTTATAGATGTTATTACTTGATGCCTTACACATATTAGAAATTGTAGCATAGCTTTAATTAATCATCTCTTTGTGATTGTTTTGAAATATATAAAAAGATAGTCTTCTATTCTATTTAATGTTTAGTTTGTAAAGACAGAACACAAAGATTGTGAGGCTTATAGTTTAACAACATCAAAATGTTATATTAATTCAATATCAATTTGACTGAGCTTTACCAAATCGCCTTAAGTGCTTGCAAATTTAAACGTATACGTTTTATTTTAACATATCGTCAATTTAAAAGTAAAAATTACTGAGCCTCATCTCACATAATTAACACGCATTATGGACCCAAAAAGAAGCTCCCGTAGAAAAAATAAAAAACAGTCCCCAAACGAAAGCCCTGCATCAACTTCGGATGTGAAAATCAAAGAACAATTTGTGCCCAACGCAATGCTGCCGCCATCAAGTCCAATTAAACCGCCACGTGGGAAGGCTCAAGAAATATTTCCCGGAACTTCAAAAACTGCTAGTAGAATTTACATGAAAGAGATTGATGATTTTGATAGTGACGCTGAGTTCGAGTCTGTGGAAATTGAACTAACCAATGGTAAGAATTTTTTCGTTAATTTCGCTTTATTCTAATAGTTCGCCTTCCTATTTCGTTTTTGTTTTTCATGTATTTTTATATGAAGATAGTATAGTTACGCTGTTCCAAGATCTAAGCGAAACTAGAAAGGGTTTTCTTTTCTCAGGAAAAGGCATTATGCATTAGATTTAAAGTGCTACTCACATATTTCAAATATAAAACTAATCTTGAAACCTTCCAAACAACAAAATTTTCATTTTATCTTTATTATTTTTCTTTGGGTTTGGAATTCATTTTTTTAGCTAAACATGTCTAAAGTGTTGCATTTTATGATAATTGCAAACGTGCCATTAGTAATTTTTAAATAAATTTTGAACATGCGTACAGGTCTCATTTCATAGTTTATTAAAACTTGCTTTGTGTCGAAAAATGTGGAAAGATAAAAAATATTTCCTCTGCGTTTTGCGTTCAAGCTTGAAACATTGTATGTAGTTTAAAAATTTATAAAGTAGTGCCAATGAATTAAATTAAATATTAAATTACGTTTACCATGAAACTATTAACCGGTATAACATTTTCAGAAATGCTAGATTTATTAGAACGCTTAAAATTGAGACATTTAGTTATGATGATGAAAAGCTGAAATCGTTTCTCTTACATCCACAAGTTACTGATAGAGGACAGGGTTGATTTCTTTGTACAATCGACGCTTGCTTCTTTGCTCCAGCAAAAACCTCGTGTACCATAGCATCAGCTGGCCTGCTTTTTAGTG
>JAHZMX010003469.1:0-17803 GCA_027743895.1 Seira musarum
CTTCTCTTCGTCACGCACTCATCAAAGAATTATTTTATCCATCATCACATCACATCAGTCAAAATTATGCCATTAAATGCTAACATGTATAAGAATCTATGGAGGTTGGGCCGTGAATAGTAATAAAATTAGCAAAATTAAACTAATTTGAGCAAAAGTAAATGAAGAAAGATATCCCATTGAAAAATGGTTCTGGGGTTTTTGAAAGAACCTCTTTTGATGTTTTCATGCTGACTATGCATAAGCTCAGGTAAAGATAGATAGGTATCTTTAAAGCCTCTGTAATTATACAGTTTTTTCCCGGAATCTTGTTAAAAGTACTCTTGAAAAGCATTATTTGGCTCCTCTAAAGGAAATGAAATGATATGACCTGACCTAATTATTGCCTATTCAAAGCCCTTACAACGTCATACGCTCCACTGAAATGGTTATCACTACCACCACCACTTCTACTACCAGCGCACCGCACTCGTCTCCCTCTTATGATGACGATATCATAAAAGGTGGAAGTAATTAATCCTTTTGGATCGCTTCTTGGACGGCACGGGAACTTTTTTAGGAGTCGTAGCTACTACATCCACAGCTCATGTAATTTTAGGTGCCATAAGTATACGCATTACAGCTGCGTCGTAGCTAAAGTCATGCACCTTTTTTATTTCTTCGTAGAGGTTGTTATGAAAGGTAAAGGGATATACGTTTTTCTGGTGAAAACTTTCGCTTGAAAGCAAAAAATGTTCTCATTAATGGTCCCAAAGGTGTTATTATAGCATAAAGGTATGAAATGAGAAGTATGCATAATCTCATATATACGAGGAGGACCGTCATCGCCATCCTAAGTAAATGCTGAGCTTCTCTTTCAATTCAATGGCAGAAGCTATCAGCATCATCAGAGCACCTCTGACGAATATTATTTTTAGGTAAAAGGGAACATCACCGCATGCATTGATAAAGCCAATTCATTGCTAGGGATGATGATGATGGTGGTGGTAGCCTGTCGTCGTTTTCTCTCGTTTCTTTCATGAAAAGGAGAAGAAGGTATAATCATTATGATGGCAGCCACTTCATTTGGGTGAAGTCAAAAAGCAAAAGGAGGGAGAAAGAAAGTGCTGACATGACACGAACGATTCCACCTCACATTTCAGAAGGAGAATAAAAGGAAAAACGCTTTTTATCCTACATTCTCGTATAATAACCAAATAGAAAATGTCTGACAAAGCATTAATGCTACTACTTTTTCTATTACATACGTATTCTACAGCTGCGATTTGAGAAAAAAAGAGAAAATTATGCCTTTCACTTTAAAACTGACATGACATGTTCTTGGGTGGCTTTCAAGGGAAAAATCAACTTTTATTTTGGGAAGGATGTGAAGAAAAGAATCAGATTTGTCAATTGGCCTCGCAAACTATAACAAAATGGTTTTGTCTCAAGTCACCCCATTGACAATAAAGGTGGCGTTAAAAGCAGAAACTTATTTTCTCTTTTATTCTTCTCTCGTAAAAAAAGAGAATTGGAGTAGAGTAGAGTAGCTCACTAAATGGTATTGTTCTCCATTCATAGATTCAAAGAGGAAAAACAACTTTGTTTTTGGACTAGACTAAAAACCCAACTCGCTCTTGTTTTTATGTACCCTCAAAGCATCATTAACACTTCCTCCAATTAACACCTTTCCTCTGACTCCTCTTTCATCTCATTTTCCTTCTCCTGCTGAAGAGTTATTTTTTGAGATGGTATGGTATAGTGACTGTAGTAGTTGTAGTGTTGTTGTTATTACTGTTATTACGCAAAGTCTCACTCACACTTTTAATGGGAAAAGAGTAAAACAAGCAGGGAGAGGAGTATTATCAACATCAAGCCCATTACACTACAACAACGTGAAAAAGGTGAGGAAGACAAGGTAAAGACCATCAAGCTCTCCACATAATTAACACATTGCATCAAGTTGAGAAATAGACTCAGGTTGCTTCTCCGGCAGCAATAAATGCTGAAGGAAAATGAGAGGTCGTAAAATCTGTAATAGAATGAGAGTCGAGTCAAGTCCAGGAATAAACTAAACAAAAGAATAGGGAACACGATACAATGGGATTGTTTGCATTGTGATTAGAACAAAATGTGTGTGTCTAGACAGAAAGGGTAAAAATCAAAGGTGGGTTTGCAAAAAATCAGAGCAGGAATCATGAGATCAATTTTGTTGAAGGAGGAGATGGGACAAGGTCAATATATAAAGTCGGTGCTTTGACAGATATATCATATTAATCGTCACGACAGTACTAATGACATGTAAAATTTTGATAAAAAAGAATAGAAAATACCTTGGTTGTAAGAAGGCCTGTTGATATTGTCAGTGGTATTGTTGCCAGCGCCTCCGCCAGCTTTCGTGGAGCCATTAGTGTAGTAATAACTAGACGCTGGGTAGGATCTCGATTTCCTGAAGCGGCTCCCGTACGGTCTCGAAGGAGGGTAATGATATCCCTCCGACCCATCTCCGTTGTTGTAGGGTTCGCCTCCCGCTCCTCCGCTCCCAGGTCCTCCGGAGGATCCGCTATTGTAATGGGAATTCCTATAGCTACTGTGCGAGTTCCTGTAGTACGTACTTCCTCCCTGATATCCAGAGTAATGTCCACCGGGTCCATGATATCCATTTTGGTAGTCTTTATGACTTCCATGGGGGTGTCCAGAGTAGCCGTGGTAGCGCTCACCCCTGCTACTACTACTTGCACCCCCTCCAGAGGTACCTTCCGCTGCTGCTGTTCCTCCTCCTCCTTGATAATTGGAGGAGGATCCGCCAGCATAATTACTCCCGTGGTGGTGATTATGATGATGATGGTGGTGGTGATGGTGATGATGTGGTGGACGGTAATTTTCTCGGGTGTAGTGGTAACGATCATTGTAATGAGGCCTACCATCCCCACCACCTCCCCCTCCGGAACTGGTAGATTCATTAGATGAGACCGAATAAGGGGGTGGGTGAGCAGAGTTATTGTAAGAGGGGACGTGATTATGATGATGACCATTATGATACCCACTATGGTTTTGGCTATGACTTGGCGACGACGGGTTGGAGGATGAAGAAGAATTTTGAGGGCCAATTTGCTGCTTATCCGATGAAATCGGAGGAGTTGAAGAATTTGATCCATTAGAATTTAGAGATTTTGCGGAGTTTTGTGATGCCCCGCCATTCGTTCCACCAGCTCCCCCCGGAGCGGTAGACAGATTTGTGGAGGAATTGTGCAGGGAAGGTGAGGAGGCTGTCGAGTCTTTATTGTTGTTTGTCATCGTGATCAGTGGCTTATCCGACGCGTGTCGGGCAGGACTATGGTTTTGACTGGCGCTGTGTGAGTGGCTGCGAGTGAGAGAGATCACAGCTACACCGAGTTCTCCGTCTTCGTCCTCGTTCGCTGAGATTTCTCCTACAGAAACAAAAAAGAAAGAATCAAAATTAAACACAAATTCCTTTGCATTCCTTGCAGCATAAAATGACACTTAAATTAATCCCTCCCTTTTCTTCTCGAGCGAGCAGCGACCTTAACACAAATAGTTTCACATTCCTCATAAAATATTGCTCACATTTCACAAAATCTGTACATGATTTATTCAGGTCATTTCTCCGCTATAGAACATGATGCACACACATAGCACATGCCAGCATAGTTTTTTTATCTTTGAAACAAGCCAACTGTCACATAAGTAAAGGATGAGCTTCAGCTAAGCCTCCACATGATAATATTAATATCACTTTTTTTTGTCAAAGAAGCAGCAGCAAAGCAACCGGCAGCATCAGCATCAAAGTAGCCCACAGTACATTTCATTCAAAGCCTATGCCTATGATGATGTGCCTCCACCACGGAGGGAAAAACAGAGATAGAGGGCCAGAAACATTAATAATGTGACAGGGGAAAGAAGAGTGAACGAAGTAGTAAATGCAGTGACAGATCCTCCGAGACTACTTTTTTTATATCCCAGCCATTCCTCATACTAAACCGTGAAAAAACACACATTCATCGACGCATCATCCATGTAAACATTCATCCATTCTATCCTATCCATCCCCGGCTAAAGTGATTCGATGCGGGATTTCGCATAAAGATGAGATGATAGTGATGATAAGTCAACTGCGACTTTCTCTAGCTCACCTAAAGACTTTTTTATTTAGCTAAACTATACGATGCACATATAGATACACATTAACATTTAAAAATTGTTTTTCTTTTCAACTGACAGCGATGCCATAATCAACTTAGTTCTTGCACTGCATCACATCACATCACATGCATACCTACTCAAAAACCATTCTATTTATACCCTCTCGTAGTTGTCTGCTCCAATGATGATGATGATTATGAGGATGACGAGGAGGAGAATGAGATGATTCCAAAGTCATCATTATCATTTTCAAGTCATCTCACGAGAAAATAAAGTCATTTCTAGAGAACGCCTCTGAAAAATAAAAGATAGGCATTTCACTTCCCCTTCTCATCCCTCTCTTCTCACTGACGAGACGAGATGAAGAATGCTTATAAAAAAAGAAAGAATAGCTTATTAGCGGAAGTACTACTACCATCGTACTTCAACTTTTTCTTTCTTTTTTTTTTGTCGTGTGCGCGCGATAGGAAGTTGAAATGTAGTCATTTGATGCAGTCCATCATTCTTGACAGCTCTAGTCAAGTCAAAAAAATATTCTTTTTTTAACCGGGAGGAAACATACAAGTGACACTTGAGATTTAGACATTAGCCAAGCCAAGCTGAGACTAGACGTTTTGAAACGCATTCGAAACAAAAAATTGTTCATGAAATACACCTTTTTTAGACCGCTACCACCGCAGTGTATGCCACACCGCAATATGAATTAATGAGGATTTTCTCTCCAAGGCAAACCAAAGTTAGTGAAATCAAGTCAACGACTGTCCCAAAAACGTGACTTCTCCAAAAACCTATAGATTCTGAAGAGCTTGGTTTGGTGCTGATGTATTAATTATATGCACTAATTCCCTCAAAGCCTAGCCACGGACGAACCTTGGCAAAATGGAGGGAGAAAAAAACGGCACTAATTATATTACTAAAACTGTAGTAGTCGTTTCTCATTTGTATCGTTTCAACGTTATCATTACGATCATCAGAAGTTGAGTCGAGTCACGGGGTAAAATAGTGAAGAAGTTTCCGCATAAAAAAATCAATTCTTCAAAATACTACTACCACATAATACACAATACTATCTGTACTGTATCATGGAGTAGATTTTCTCTTGGAGGAATTTTCTATCATTTTTTTGGCTCATGCTGTGCCACAATTTCCGCGATTTTTTAGGCGAAAAACCCCCATCGCGAGCTCATTATGAAAGTGAAAAAAGTACTTTCGTTTCATATTTCAATGTCTACTTTAATACTACTTGTCCGTGCGTACAATGAATGCATACCCATCCAAAAATCCACACATGGACTGTAACATTTTTTTTTGAGAGTTCTATTCTATCTTCTTCTGAAACTACAACGATTTCTCATTCCCGCCCTCCCAAAGCTTTCGCCGGCTGGACTCAGTTTTAGTTCAATTCAATTCAACGCAAGATTTACTTTCGAATATACACTTTCTTCTCTGGAAAGTCTCCCGTGATGATGTGCTGATCTGATCCGATCTTCTTAGAAAAAATATAAAGATCATAATCATCATCATCAAGAAGATCTCATCGATTCAATATCGTAGAGAAAGTCTCCCGTGATGATGTGCTGATCTGATCCGATCTTCTTAGAAAAAATATAAAGATCATAATCATCATCATCAGGAAGATCTCATCGATTCAATATCGTAGATCCACAGGGGAGATTGATATTCATTTTTGGTCTATTTCCCAAACAAAAAAAAATAGTTTGGAATTGGAGTTAGATTTAGCAATACGCCGCCCTCGCCCACGGTTTTGTCTGTTGGAAAAAAGCGATGCATGACATGACACACACGAGAATAGATTTATTGGGGGAAAGGTCTCGACGTAATAAAATTTATATCCCATTAGAAAAATGAGCCAATAATGTTAAAATTAGTGGTAGTGCTTTTGGATACACGAAAAGAATTCTTGGCAAAAATTCATACGCTCTTGATCATGATCATTGCATATCCACCTCCTCATGAGCGTGAACAAGTGTTTTGCTGATTGTGATTAGCCATTATTACAATTCCAGGAATAAGTAAAAATACAAAAACAATTTTTCAAACTTTTTTTCTAAAAAAAGTTTTTTGGCCGTATGCAAATGTCATTGGGTAAGAAACATGAAGGCATCCAAGGAGAATGTGATCAGAATACCAATGATAATTCTTCATTTTCGCTGATAACCATAAGGAAAGTTTCGAGGAATGAGGCTTCAACAAAGTAATCACGTTTTCCTTTATTTTAATAGGGTTGGTGGGAAAACATAGATTTTTCCACTACTCCTCACCAAAAAGAAAAAAAAACTACTTAAAAGTTTCTTACTCTTCCAGGCCTACCGCCACCACTACTACAACTACTACCAATGTACTTTTTTATGCATGCAAACCTACCGCCACCACTACTACAACTACCAATGTACTTTTTTATGCATGCAAATCCAGCCGCTAATCTCTGTTGTAGAATGTGAAATGAGTGAAAACTAACAACAAAAACATGTGGGTAACCAAAACTATTTCTTAAGCCTTTTTTCGACTCCTTTCCTTCCGTCCTCCAATCCACAATGGAATAACTTTTTTTTCTAGAAAAAAATACCAAACACATCTCACATCCACATCCCGAGGAAAAAGTGAAGCATGCAAACAGCAGTATTTTCTTTCACTTGCAAAGCTCTTCTTTAAAAATGGCAGTGCAGTGGGAAAGGACATAAAAAGAGAGGGGAAAATGCAAATTTCCTTATTCATTTCCGACTCACACATTATAATTCCCAACTCAACTTTTTCCCTACGTACAAACATTTAATGCCATTTATCGCTCTTGCTAGTCTGCTGGTAGGTAATGCAAAATAGATTTTACTTGAGAGATTATTCAATTTTTTAAGAAATGAGGATGACGTGGAAAAGAGATACCTACTTATTTTAAGAGAAACTTTAAAAGTGTGATGACGGCTCAAGATATGAAATGATAAGATTTCTTTTTGAAATTCGATACGAAAGGAGAACACTTGAAGGAGAACCACAAAATCCCAAAGACAAGATACCAACCATCATTTCGACGATGACAAGGTAGTGATGTTTATCTGAAAGTATTTGGTTTGCTTCCTGCTTGCTTAAGACTTATTTTTACGGAGAATTAAATTTTCATGGCAAGCCAAAGAAAACATTTCCCTCTTAGATCTACCTATCTGCCTAATGCATCTTGGACGGGTTAATTATCCCAAGTTTTTTTCCTTGCCTCTCGCATTTCGCAACAGCAAACGAACTCCAATAATCCATTTTTTCTTGAGGAAAACGTTATTAAGATCAAAACAATATTTTCCTTTCCATTAAAAAGGGCACTTGCAAAAAATGCAATAGAGATAAGTGAAGAAGAAGAAGAGACACGATCGTGAATGTTGGTGGTATAAGTATTGGTAGTCCAAATGTCGTGTTGGCTCTAGTTCTTGGAAAAACAAGGGACCGAGGAGAAATTAAGAGGAAAAGGGGGAGCACTATCCGATTCTACTGCGACAACGACAAGAAAGAAATATTTTTTCTTGGGTTTGAGAGCCTCACGTAGAAAAAACAGAAATTCCCTGTGGAACCTTTATTCAGACATGGCCATTTGCCCGGGTTTTAACATTAACATGGGTGTGGGTTTTAACGGGCAAAAACGGGTTTTAATGGGTAAAAACGGGTTTTAACGGGCAGATGGGTAAAATTAATTAATTTAATCCAGTGATAATAATTCGAACAACTCTTTAAGTAGAAATGTTAAGCTTGATCCCGGCTATCAACTCAACATTTTAAAAACTACAAAAATCAACACGCTGCGTGAAAACGCAGTCAAAAAAATGGGCTTTTAAATGGCTTCAAATACCCTATATATACGCGCGTTCCATCTCGCCCCAATTTAACGTTATATTTTATTTTGCCCATTAAAACCAGTTAAAACCCGCCTCACACGGGGTGGGTAAAAACGGGTAAAAACCCATTTTAACCCGTTTTTACCCATGTGCCATGTCTGCCTAAGTAGCCGATTATAAATTGACTGGGCAATACTGGTAATAAATAATATGTGACGAATGGCGTGTTATAAAGTTTTTCCTGGAATATCATGAAAAGTCTGCCAAACATACACGTAGCATTAAAAAGCGTGTGGTGCACTAAAATCAAGAAATATTTTATCTTACTTCCAACAACTTGGAGTTAGACTTACAATAATTTTTTTACAACGTCGAATAATTCGCTTGTCCACTTCAAAATGTGGCATTTATTCATCAAGTTGTTTGTTGTTGCTTTCGTCATCCTCTCGGTGGCACATGGTAAGTTCTAGAATTTAGATCCAGAGATTTATTTAGTAGACTTTCTAGCTACTAAAAATATATTTTGTTTCCAGGAGGAGGGTCAAGCGAAAGTTTATGTGGAGATTATCCTTTCGGCAACTGCTTGCAGAAATGCTATGAAATATGCAAAAACGAGGTTGCTGCTGTTAGTGCAGATGATGAAATGAGAATAGGTGAGTACATCAAATAAATACTTGTTATACGGCAAAAAAGTTTCGAGAAATGTAATTGGTTAGAAAAATTATTTTTAAAAATTCGGTCAGAGGTGTGACGAATGAGTACATACTTTTTGTCAGACATGGCACTTGGGTAAAAACGGGTATTGACAAAAACGGAATCAAATGGGTTTTTAACCCGTTTTTACCCACCTCTTGTGAGGTGGGTTTTAACGGGTTTTAATGGGCAAAATTAAATAAAACGTTGAATTGGGGTGAAACGAAACGCCCGTATATATAAGGCATTTTGAATCCATTGAAACGCCCATTTTTTTACCGCGGTTTGAAGCTTTGTGTGCATTGCTAGTTTTTTTAATGTTGGGTTGATAGCATCAAGCTTAACATTTCTACATAAATTGTTGTTCGAATTTTCGCTGGATTAAAAAATTATTTTACCCATCTGCCCATTAAAGCCCGTTTTTACCAATTAAAACCCGTTTATACCCATTAAAACCCGTTTTTACCAAAAAAAAAAAAATCCACACCCAGTGCATTTTAATGTAAAAACCCGGGTAAATACCCATGTCTGCGTTTTGTACATCACTGGAATTTAATACAAAAAATTATCTTTACTTTTTCTTCGGTTCACAAAATAGACCTAAAAATGTAAGAATGTATAGCTTGCACTGCTACTCCTTCTTCGCGAGGCCCTGGTTCTAGCCGCAACCACTTCCAGCTCGTATTATTTGAAAAATGGTAGCTGCTTCCCTGCTCTAGATACACCTCGGTGTTACGTATTCTTGGAATTGTTGGAATATGATGGAGCCAACGCGCAACGATTACAAAATACAGGAGTGTATCAGTAGAGCAAAAAGAATTGAACAAGCGAGCGTCTAATAATTAGCCTCGAACATGAATATTTTTACTAATCGTTAATGTAATCGTACGTGTAACTAGTGCTGTTAAGCAGCAATATAACGACGTAGCTGAAGGCTAGAAAGGGTTAAGAGTTGTTTCCAGAATACTGCTTCAATGTCTGCCAAGTTCCATAGGCTGTCAAAGAAAACAGCTTCTTGCACTTAAACCGACGAATTCAGCGCATAAAAGGTAATGCAACATGTTTGCATGAAGAGAGCTTGAGATCTGTCGAACGAGATGTTACACGCCATGTTCCATAAGAACAATTTAACCGTCCGCGGCCGTTGACGGTTAACAAAGTTCAAAAAATAGAATAGCAGTTACTCAGCATTTCAAGGGCTTTCGAAAGAGCTATCACAAGCCATATGTTGAAATGAAAAAAAAATTCAACGGCTTCCTGCCGTTGACGGTTTAAAATTTTCGAAATTTTGAAGTAACAGCTTTACTCAGTTTTTCAAGGTCTTTTGAATGAGCTCTTAAAAAACCATATGCATAATGTAAAAAAAATTTCAACCTTTGACCCTGCCGTTATTTCTTAAGCGATTTTGCTGAAAAGAAATAGGTGTCTTTCCCAGTGCGCCAGGAAGCTTTGTTCCAAATTTGAGGTCAATCGGTGACCTCTTTCGAAAGTTATCGTCTGGACCGAGACAGACAAACAGACAACATAATCGAAATCAATACTCCGCTGATGACGTCAGCTACGTAATAAATATTCTGCTGATGACGTCAGGGCTACGTAATAATCCGATTTTGGTTTATACAGAGGCCATAATCCTTGAACGTGATGATTGCGATGCAAAATGCTTAGCGTCGATTGTGGTGTACAAAACAAAGGATAACCCGGTTTACGAAAAAGGTATAATTTCAAAAGTTAATAAGTTTGCCTATAGGTGGTACAACGGGAATCTTTGACTGTAAAAATCATACTTTTTCATTCAAGATTACAAGTTGTGTACTGGAATTTGCACAAATCCAATCTCACCGCACTGTACAAATAAAAAAGGTATCGCGTTATATAATATATGCTTGAATTTACCAACTTATAAAAGATTCAATATAAAATTAGTCAATTTCATTTTCATAACTTTGTTTGAAGAACAACTTGCTAAATTTTTGTATTGCGATTGCCTCGCATGTTGTGATGGTGAGCTGAAGCCAACAAATCCAAAACATAAATATAAGCCCGCGTTGTGCAAAAAGGGTTGTCATATACATTTTGATCACCCTGCGGATGATGAATTTGAAAGTAAGCAAATCTTTTGTGGTGCTTAACGAGCGACGAAAATAAGTGCAGTTAAACGTTAAAAAACACTAGCCGACTTGATTTTGGGAAAGTAAGTTTTCCGAAATTGCTATCAGTACTAGCGACGTACTTTATGAGTTAGCAAGCCTGTTTACTTTGAATTTTGAAAAAGAATTTTTACTGTAAAACCTTCATAATATATGACATCCCTGCGAATTCCCCTTTGTTTTCCATTGAAAAATGTCTCTGTAAACTGCAAAAGATAATCTCTCTATATGATCACCACCGTGATAAAGGGCTGGGACACTTTATTTACACAAATTTGTTTTGCCTAGAAAAAAACAATGATAGCCGCAATCGATGGCTTGTCAAGTGGCTTTTGTTCTCTGTCCGATTCTGGTTTAAAAAACCCCTAACTAATTTTTTCAACTGAAAACCTGGTTTTAACTAACAAGGGAACCGATTTTGGTGACCCCCCCTAATCGCATATACCAAACATACTGTCTAAATCAGTTTTTTTGCTGGTTTCGAATAAGTGGTCGAAATACTGGAAATATTTCACAATAATTTTTTATTTTAATTTTACTGCCAAAATATGTGTCTATTTGGACAAGCATCGACATCACTTATGAAAACTATGCCTGTCTATATGATTTTAATATACGGCAGATTGGGAGAAGGCCGGTTACAGCTAAAATGAAAAAAATACTTCATAGCCACGGGTTTTGGAAGTTGGAGTTGGTGTGCATTCCAACTAATGCATTGTAAATGGGCAAAAATTAAGATTAATAGTTATTGTGAAATATCTCCAGTATTTCGACCACGGATTCATAACCAGTCAAAAACGCTGATTTTGACATTATGTCTGGTACATGCTTTTAGGGAGGTCACCAAAATCGGTTCCCTTGTAAGATCAACATTTTCTATGTTTAAAAAACATTTCCAAATTCCCTTTTTCGCGGGAGGCTTTTTTATTTTTCTTCAACTTGAAAGGTTTTGGGAAAAATCGTCATATACATCAAATTCCGCACATTTTTTAGAACATTATAGTATAAAATTTGAAAATAAACCATGCGGCATACTTTGTAAATTTAAAATTTTCGCAAAAAAAGTTGTGCAACCCCAAATCTTTGACCCTGGCACTAAAATTTTAATATTGTTAAGTAAAAAACAGTTATATCAATAGACTCAGGAAGAAATGGGTATTTTTTCCTGACAGGAGTTACATTTTTTAATTCTTTCCTCTCTTTTAAAAAATGAAACTTTTTGGGTGTGTAAATAAAGTGTCTTAGAGTTTAGTAGATCCATAGAAAGATAAATTTAACATACAAATCATTAAAAATGTTTTCTATATAAAGTCAGGTCAGATTTATTGGATATATCCAATAATAATGGATATATATATCCATTATTATTGGATATCCATTGGATATATTTTTGGATATATATATGTGGTCTTACACAGAAATTTCTGTACAGTGTATTGGCACCTCTATATTAGATACAAGAAACCTTCCTCCCTGACCCTGGGATAACTTTATGTGGAGATTTTACTGCATATGTTTTAGATAAATTTCACAGTTTTTTATTGGTGCATAGCATGCGGATGGATACATTGCTGGTCAAATGAACTCAACTCAAACAATATTTCTTTCTAAGTTCAGAATCGTACTTACAATGGGGTTATACGGACAGGGTCGACCTGACCCCCCATTTTCTTTTCATAGATCGATAGAGCGTGGTCGAAAACAAAATCCAAAAATCAAATCTGGCCAAGATTCATAGACTCTGGAGATATTTTAAAATAAATTCAAACTTTTCCCATGTTAAAGCATAGGCCAAAATCAGGGTTGTGCAAAATGCAAAAATGGTATAAAAAATTTTTCAATTAGTTGCTCAAAACCATAGGAAGTGTAACAGATTATGAACATAAGATAAGGTTGAACAGTTTTGCTAAATCGGCTTGAAATAAAAAGCGGTTTAGTTGATTTTTAAACAGATATTTTCATTAATATTTTCGGAAATTGCGCAACTCTGGTGATAAACCTTTACATTTTTGCTCATAAAACGGTAACGGTTTAATCTTGGCCGGATTTGATTTTTGGATTGTATGTTTTCGACCACGCACTATTGATCTATGAAAAGAAAAAGGGGGGTCAGGTCGGCCAGGTCCGTATAACCCCATTATTAGCGTTCAACAAGCTGTAGGTTCGTTTCTGTAGAAACAAACAAAAGCTTTTATAGCTATTTTCGTCGCTCAAAACAAATAAATAGTATTGCTTGAATAGCAGTAAATAAAAATGATAAGGGTATTTTTAACAATATTGTAAACAGCGTCATTTTGCCACTTCAAACCTGACTATTACAACAAAACAACCAATGCGTGGTGTACCGCCTGGTGTTCGTGGCATATTATAAAATCAAAACAGTATGACGGTAGGTATCAAAACTTGCACAATTTTTTAAAAATTTTTTGCATTTGATGGCTCTTCATAACAAGCACATTTTTACAGCCAGCAAAATTCCTGAAGTATTAGAAAAGGAATCAGCAAAGTGTAAGTTGAGATGCGTCGCAGTCGTTACTGGCGGACAAAAAATTGATTACCGAACTGAAGTGTAAGTTTGTTGGGAAAATCGATTTGTTCTGAGCATTTTTTCACCTTGTTCTGAATTTTTACTAATTCTTTTCGTAAATACATTTAACGTTGATCATAGATTACTTACAAGGTAGCATCGCGGTCGACGGTTATAAAAATCGGCAATAGGCCAGCTTTTCTTGATTCCATCGGATTCAGCATGTCAAGAAGGCTATAGCCTATAGGCACTTTTGAACCCATTGCTTTCCTAACGCCGTTATAGTGGACGGTTATATTTGTATGCGTGTCCTCTAATTTGATATGTTAAATGGGTTTTGGATTTACATTTGCATGTTTATCAATCGCCAAGCATTTTTCACAGAAAATTTGTGCAAAATTTTGGGTCGTAGTACATTAAGGAGATTCAATAAACATGAAAATTAACGTGTGGAGGTAAATTCAAATGAAATCTGGGTTATTCGGATACAAATCGATGCCAAAATAACCGTCTACCTACGGCGTTGAAAAGCAATGGGTTCAAAAGTGCCTATATGCTATAGCCTTCTTGACATGCTGAATCTGATGGAATCAAGAAAAGCTGGCGTATTGCCGTTTTTTATAACCGTCGACCGCGATACTACCTTGTTAGTACTAAGGAGCTCAAGTTTGAATTTAACAATATATTGTTGTGTTTTTGTACAAAAATTAGTCCAGAAATCTACTGAACGTAGCAGCTACTTTTAGAAGTTTACAAAAAAATTGGTTCAGTAGTAGTGCTTTGTAGAAAAATGTAATGCAAAATTTTTTTTAAAAAATGAGCATTACGGGACAAAGGTATGCAATTCTATGAGGAGCATAGACGTATTTTAGTTGAGATAAACAGCAGGTCGGACTTGGCCTTTTAGACCCTCCGGCCGACTACGACGAATTAATAATTACGTTCCTACTATAGAGAAAAGAGGTCGCTGACTACAATTGTGACATCATAAGTTCATTTCCTATGCTGCAGAATCGACAACCAGAAATCCATTTCAAAATCCGTTGATTCCCCTGATTGTTGACTCAGGAGTAAATGAAATGAACTTTTGATATCACAATCGTAATTAGCGGCCTCTTNGCAATTCTATGAGGAGCATAGACGTATTTTAGTTGAGATAAACAGCAGGTCGGACTTGGCCTTTTAGACCCTCCGGCCGACTACGACGAATTAATAATTACGTTTCTACTATAGAGAAAAGAAGTCGCTGACTACAATTGTGAAATCAAAAGTTCATTTCATATTCTCCAGAATCGACAACCAGAAATCCATTTCAAAATCCGTTGATTCCCCTGATTGTTGACTCAGGAGTAAATGAAATGAACTTTTGATATCACAATCGTAATTAGCGGCCTCTTTTACCATTTTCATTATTAAATTCGTCGTGGTTGGCCTGCGGGTCTAAAATGTCAAGTCCGACCTGTTGTGTGCCCCAACCAAAAATACTTCTACGCTGACTACCGATCCTCTTGCATACCCTTGTTACGGAAATGACTAACCCAATAAATCGGTAATATTAAACCAAAGCAACTCAAATGTTTAATCATGCGGTATTTGTTGTGTTTTTTACAGTAACGATAAATGCAAACAGCCAAAAGATTATATTTTTTGCGCTACTTTGGCAAAAATAGGTCGGATTGTTATAACTTCCACAATCACTACAACACAGGTTGATAAAGCAAAAACAGTAACGGTAGATGTGGACCCAGACAATCATATTATGGGAATCCACAACTCGGGAAATACTGAAACTACCAGTTATGCAGAATTTTCAGGGACTCATATATCACTAAAGTTGGAAGCGATTACGTTTCCAGAGGGACTGACAAATATGGAAGAGATGAGACTAGTTCATATAACCGGGAAAGACAATCCTGATATTACACTGCCAGACTCCGCATCCAGAGACGCGCGAGTTCCGTGGGCAGAAATGGGACCACTACTCATTGAGGCAGCCAAGAAAGTTCAAAAGCAAACTGACAAAAAAAACTACCCCAATGGAAATATTGCTATGACAACCCGCAAAAGTAAAATCACTGGAAAAATTTCTGCGGCACCATGTACACAAATGTCATTTAACGGAAAAATCAATTTGAAAGAAATATTGGACATGAAGTTTGATTTTTACTTAAACATTTCTGATTCTAAATCATTTTTTCCACTTACAGCCGACAAAATTAAAAAGAGTTTAGACGCGGACGATTTTTACGAGTACAATAAAGGTTTGCAATTTGTACGAATAGCTGGTGATTACAATGTTGAGTATAAAGGAACAGGAACGTTTAAAGCCTATTTTGCAGTTACTCCAGCAAGTCCAGTACTCAATGTTGCTGAGTGTAATAAAATAGGCAGTTGCAAGTTAGCATCTACTTGGGACGCTAAAACTGCTTGTAAATGCACTGCTACTGCACCCACCGTTTGTGCCTAGTTTTAGATACATCAAAAAGTGATCGATCATCAAAAAATTTAGACTTAAATAACAATACATTATTAAAATCGGTTTTGCAAAATAAATTTTCAGTGAAGCTTTTAAACGAACATTTTAAACTAAGATTTCATTGATTTTTTTTGTAAATTCAATTTTGTATTGCGTCACTGATAAAGTACATTGTTTTCATCAATGAAACTATTTTTGCTATGAATGTTTGACAGAATTAAAAAAAACTGCTGGCAAATACTTAAATATACTGTATGTACAGCGTGATTCTACTATTTTCTACGGTTTCTTGCCGTTGACCGTTAAAAATTTAAATTTCATGGACTTTTTAATGAGCTTAATGAGCTATCACAAGCCATATGTTACAACAGAAAAAATTTTCAACGGCTTTGTTAACGTTTAAAAAATTTCTAAATTTAAAAGTGGCAAGCGATTTCGAATGAACACTTAAAAGCCGTATAAGCAACAAAAAAAGTTGACGGTTAAAAAATTTCCAAATTTCAAAGTAACTGCATTATTTAGTTTTTCAAGCGCTTTTGAATCAGCACTTAAATTAAAATCTATACGTGCAGTGTTAAAAAAATTCAACCGTTGACCCTGCCGTTAAAAGTTGACCTAAACTTATGAAAAGAGCTTGTAGAGCTAAATCATTCATTTTTTACCAAAGCTAAAAAAGGTACCGGATTAAAAAAAGGTGCATGACTACAAAAGATGCAGAACTAAAAATAGATAGATTGGCAGTCATTTCGCGTATTTTTCCTGCCAAAAGACTTAACAAGCTATATTTTGATTTTACGAATTAATATTTGTAGAGCAAAATAAGTCGTTCTGTATGACATTTCCGCCATTTATTTAAAAAAACACTCCTTCATTTAACAGGCCAACTACACCATCTCGCTAGCCATTTAAGTTCCTCCCAAAAGGAATACCTATAGTACGCCGGTACCATTTGTTCCAAATTTGAAGTCAATCGGAGACGTCTTTCGAAAGTTTTTATCTGCTCAGACGCTCATGACGTAATAAATATGACTTTTGCAAGCGTGTATAGCAGTGGGTGCGTGAAAAACAAGGGAATCGATTTTGGTGCCCCCTAATCGCATATGTCTATTAATTATATTGCCTATTATAAATCAGCGTTTTTTGCTGGTTACGAATCCGTCGTCAATATACTGGAGATATTTCACAATTATTTTTAATTTCAATTTGGACAAGCATCGACATCACTTCTGAAAATTTTACCTGTCCATATGATTTTAATATGCGGCAGAATTGTAGAAAGTCGGTCGCAGCGAATGACCAAATGAAAAAACACTTCATGTCACGGGTTTTGAAACTTGGTGTTGATCTGCATTGCGACCAATGCATGCATTTTAAAGGGCATTTCATTTCACCTGAACTCCGTAGCTACGGCCCTGGTCCTAAACCTAACTCATCGACTTTGTTCATCTGTTCGTCCTCCCAACAAGACTTGCATTGCATTGCACTGCGAACTTCGCAGTGCATGCGAAGTTTCTCCTTTTCATTGTCAATGCTGCTCTGCTTGTGGCAACACGACAGGACGGGAATTTCAGTCAGCTTGGCTTTTCTATGTTGTGTTTGTTTACATTTTTCCTTAAATCGAGAAAGCTGCTCACATCTACGCCGGATTTTTTAGGTAAACCCAGACCAGGTAAGCACTTTACATTCATTCATTCATTTTTAATAAAAAAAATTCGCCATCCTTATTATTGGTCAAAGTGAATTCAGTAATTGGAGAAAACTAGAAAATTGTGCATAAATAAAAATTAATTTATTTATTCGATATCTTTCGTTGATGTGACGAACTCCGAGTGAAAGTTGTTTCAATTGATTTGGTTATTGGGATGGATCCAGTGAAGGATTTTAGGTTGAAAGAAAACATCCAACACATTTAATTTTAACTGTGAATTAATTAGTGCAAATCCGTTAGTTAGTCACTAAACCATAAAGTGATTTCTTA
>JAHZMX010003470.1:0-15246 GCA_027743895.1 Seira musarum
CTCTCCTACAGTGTGAGAACAATATGTCTGACGGACATGCCTTACGCCTCATCCCATTAGGTCGTAAAAATCTCGAAATCATGTCAAGTTGGATGCCTACAGTTTCAATTCAACCCGCCCATTGCTAATACTGATAACAGCCTTTCGGAAATAAATAAATAATAAGAAAGTGCCTGTCATAAGTTGAGTTTTCTCATACAATCATTTTAATTACGGATATGCATACGAGAAAATCATGAATGCACTTTTTTTCAAACCTTCTTTATATATCACCGAGCGTGCACTGCTTTACTTCATTTTTTACGCCTATTTTCTTCATCTGCAACAAGAAATCAACAAATCATATTCATCGTGATCATGATCATCATCGTTACTTGAATAATGACCTGTGAACAAGGAGGAACGAAATTTTGGTCTGAATGTAACCAAAAAAATACATCTCCCCGCTGGAGAAAAAAGTCTCGCACATGCTGAGAGTTGTTAGCATTCCAAAACGGATATTCTCGCTGTGTAGCGGTTGACTGGTGATCATAGAATAAATATAATGGTTTGAAAAATGAAGGTGAGTAAACGAGCGCGATGGATTCAGACTGAATTTCAAAGAATAGATTTTTTATCTTTTCAATGGAGAAGCACGAAATATATTACAGAAGAGGTAAGAAAATGATGATGATTGGAGAGAAATTACATTCCTAGCTGTCAATTCTGTCTAACTGCGCTTATTATGATGATCATCCTGAATGAAACGGAGTTTCTGTGCTTGAATAGGAATGAAATGAGAAATTATAATAAGAAAGAATTTAAAAAGCAAAAGCCTTGACGAATAGAGAAATATACAAATCGAAAAACACAGTAGACCACAATAGAACAAAACCAGAAGGATTTAAAAGCAACACAATTAAATAACGATTATTTTCAATTAATCGATCGTACTTTTAACTTTTGTACTTTTCATGTTTTCATACGACATAAACTGCAACTCAGCATTCGGAGAAATTACTTCACCCGAATTCAACAAATCAATTTCATCCAACTTTGTGCGTTCAAGAGATTCAACACAGTGTTTAATTACTGACAAAGTACAATAGCAATATAGTAGGGTTGAAACTGAAAGATGCAAAGTGTAAATGAGTATGATATTGAAAATCAATTATGGAACCAATGCGCTTTCATTCACTCTGCTTTGGGATGGATGTAGGGAATTGAGAAAGAAAAACAAAGTGTTTTCTCTCATGAAGGCCAATGCGTCATCTGTTGGAGCGACGGCGAGGCCGAAAGTCCAGAGTGAATGCTTGGTACAGGTTGAGTTGGCTTTCACCAGGTTAGACATCTGCTGCTGTTTACAGTTTATGTTTTGCACAGTCCACAATTCCACATGCGTATTCTTTCAAAATCAAAACAAGTTAGAGTTAGAACGTCTTCAGCAGGTGAAAGCCGGTTAGTTTTTACGATAGAGGATTAATTTGCGAAAGATTTTCAGTGAAAATCATGTTCGCCAATAAACTTCTGCGTTCTTGTTTTTCAGGAGCTAAAACTTTGTTTCCGCAGGTAAGAAGTAACAGCATTATTTTAGAGTAAAATAACTGATTTTAGCTTTTAATTATGGTATGTAGAGAATTGGTTTATGTGCAACTACGAGATTTGTATTTAATTTCTGATATGTTTTTCACTCATTTTGTTTCATAACACAGAGGTTAGCCGCAGTGAAGTCTCAGTCGGGAATCGTCAGTCTTTTCAACAATAACGACAACATTGCGTATTCTGCTCCTCTTCGAAACATTGCGTCTTATCATCATGTAAGTAAATACACTGAATAGTAAAACTTGTAAATGTAAACTGAACTAGAGCGTCGTTCTATTCAATTCAGTTAGTCTAATATTTTCATATCTAATTTTAATTCCAGGCTTCCTATCCCGTGAAATTTAGCCAGTCAGGTACTCAAAAGGCGTCAGTGGATTCGCTAGCAGTTTCGATTATGAAAACTTTAAGGTTGGTCCGGTTAAACGTTTTTATTATTCGATCCATAATTCGTTGTAATGACCACTTGCACTGATGCTTAGATCGCGGATTTAGTTGTAATGTAAATCCAGTTGCTCAAAAAATAATTGGTTTTATTTTTCGACCTGGATTTAATTTAATTTAAAAGTAACGTCAGGGCGGTGGAGGGAATGTGGAATCGGTTAAAAATTATTTGGAAGAAACATGGATGTGTATCTAATAATTTAACTAAATAAGTATGTACTTCGATTTTTTTACGACGAAGCCTTAAAACAAAGCGTGATACCTTGCCATTGATCGTTTTTATTAATGTTGTTGTTTTGTTTTTATTAACAGATTGAATGATAACATCAGAGCTAGAGAGTTTACCACTTCGACTGTGTCTTGCTACGATTATCCCGATCTCTGGCAATCGCCCGGCAATGACAACTATAGGGTGAGTTTGGATCTCGTTTTTTTTTTAAATTTAATGACTCATGATTCTTACTTATAAATTCATCGCCTTCTTGTTCCCAATGTTGTTAATATTAGACTAAATTAGCACGTTGTGTTAATTAAGTGCTTATGTATTTAACAATGAGATAATATTACATTGTTTTGTGATTATTTTAGCTCTTCCAGATGCATTTAAAAGGTCCTCATAAGAAGTTCCAGTAAGAAAAGGTCAATTTTACTTGAAAATCTGAAGCCTTATAACCATAACCAATGTAAATTAGGTCTGGATCTTTGATTTGCAATTTTATTAGAAATTTTGATGGAAGCAAACGCATACCTCTCTAAATACCTCCCAAATTAAAAATTGGTTTGGTTTCTTTCTTTTGCAGGAACATAATGTTGTACTCGTTCGCGTTGGTCGTTTACAGGACGTACCCGGTGTTAAATTAAAATGCATCAGAGGAAGGTACGATTTACCCCACGTTATCAAACCTCAACCCAAATAGACATGTCGGGTGATGATTACGACGTTGAAAACTGCACGTGTTCGCTAAAATTTTCCAAGCAATTTTTATTTTATTTAGTTTTACTTTAGATCACGTTGATATTGTGTATTTGTGTTGGATAATTTACATTAAAATCTCCGTTTTCGTAGACTGAAGATTGACTTCAAAGTTCAATTGTTTAAAAACGCACTTATCTGTCATCTTTATCGGTCTTTACGTTCCATCACCGTCTGATATTCTTGATTCTGTTTTGTTGATCTATCGATAACGTGCTGCAAAACATTTCCTTTAAAGAATCATTTTGTACATCAAAGTGACGTAAGGATTTATTACTCACAGGCAATAATTTCAGATAATATATTTTTTGCTTCTAGCTGGTTCTTCAGGTTTGCAACATCTGCTGATAATACTTCGTGATTTCTTAATTGTCGTAAGCATGCAACCACAACAGTAGCATGAGAAAATGATCCAGAAGAAATATCACAGAAAGTGCGCATAGTACCAGGATGAAACTCAAATAATGTACATACGGTTGACGTAAATCCGATCCACCCGAGTTTTTCATAGACCAGAATCATGTATTAAATTATTCCATTTACTTATCATCTTCTTAGAAAGAATATAATTCTCCGGAATCCGAGCAAGAGTCGTAATAATTATCAACAAATCAGTCTGTCATATTTTTCGTTTTGTTAGAATTTGCAGACATCGACATTCGAAAATGGCCACATCTTCACAACATATCTCTGAGTGAGATGAGGTAGTATGTTTGTTTTATTCTTTTTCCAATTTCCAAATAATATATATTCCGACTCTTACTGACCACATTTCACCCTTTTTATATTCTTTGTAAATACGTATGTATGTATGCATAAGCATGAAAAAGTGTAAACCACGTTTGAGCGGAGGTTGAGGTTAACCCTTTCAATTTGAGTTGTAAAAATTGTGTACTCGTCAGAATAATAAGGTGAGTGGTGTGATATGGGAATCATTTCATATTATGCAGAATCTACGCCATATGTCATATTAGGGAAATATGTCATCTAGGCCGGAGGTCAGTGTTTCATAGTGGAAGGATTTGGTCACGCCAACCTGCATCTGGTTAATCTGGCGGTGCGACAATAGTTTTACCCCTAAAGACCTCCTCTGTTGTCTTTGTGTTTTGGTTTGGCTTGGCTTTTTATGAATGTTCTCTCTAAGCCTTATTGTTCTAATTTTAGAAACACAATGGATATTTTATTTCTCCACAAAAAAATCCTCCGAATTAGTTTATTTCCCTCGTTCATTTCCAATGTATCGGGGTAGTCATATTACTGCATTAGATGTATTGCGCCCAAAAAAGGGAAGCTATAACTACTGCTCTTTTTAGGGTGAAACGGCCAACAAAAGTATATATCTCACAGACCTCAGAGACAACGCAGGAACCTACTTAAGTACCTATAGTAGGTATGTACATAAATGTTAAAGCGCAAAAGGATGCATTTGATTAGGTATTTTCACACAAGATTTAAAAAAGTCGCTTCCACGAGACAAGCTGAAGTAATTTTCTTCGTAATATGAAAGTGTATTGGCCAAATTGATTGTCCATTTCAATTCAATATGATTTTAGCCTTGTATTCTCCTATTGTAGCAAGGGTTTTTCGGAATGAGAATTGTGAATTTGTACGAGTATATTCTATCCTTGTGAAAAATATAACAGGGTCAACTTAGCATGCAGCTGTCAAAAGTTGAATAACTTTTCGTCATCATCATAACATAACATAACTAAAAATACAGCATTCATTCGCAGTGTGACCACTTCTCTCTTGGACTCTCACAGAAGTTGAGAAATAACCACAATGTCATCTTTTCTTACCTACTAGAATTTCTCAACCCTTTCCATTCTATCTCTCTTCTTCTTCCCACCACCCAACCTTTCCTCTTCTTCGGTAATATTTCATGTAACATCTATTATACAATTTCTTTGTAAACGGCTATTTATAAAAGATGATTTGAGAAGATTAAGGTTCCTTCGTGAAATATTTCGATTTCTCAAGCCTCAAATCAAGGCACTGACCACAATTGCGAAGATCGATTTAAAGGAAGTAGCGGCATCATTTGTCCTTTGAGTATGTCTTGAACACAATGAAATCAATACAATGAATGATCATCGCAGTACAAATGATTTTCATTATGAATGGCTTTTCATTCTGTACTCACTCTCTCCTTTCTTGGTGTAGTCCAGTTCAAAATACTATCAATCAAAAAAGTTCACATTCAGTTTATCTAAGCATATTCATCATGAAAAAGGCTTGTCCACAAAAACTAAGGCCGCAAGATGCCCCTAAACTATTGACAGCGTGACGCAGCAGCTTCTATTGCAATAATAAAATGAGCAGTTCAGTTCAGAATTCCTTTTTTTTGTTTCCAAAAAATAACTTGAAACAGAATGAGAATGAGATGATATGATGAATGAACTGCAAACTGCAATGTGCATGCAATATGAATGCAATTCTCATAATAATCGATCGCATCTTGAAAGGGTTGTGCAGCTCAGGTTCAACATTTATTTTGTTTATTACAACAAAAAAATCAGTCCCCTCGTGGCAGACGGCAAACGGTGTGTCGTATCTGCCGTGCTATTTTTAGAACACATAATGTGCACGTATGTTTCACGCAAATGAAGGGATTTCCAGTTTTTGGGAAAAGTTCATCAGTTCATCTAGTCCATAGAAAATTGTATTATCATCTGGAGGAAAAAGTTGCTGCATGAAGTGAACAAAAGTATGTACGTACATCGAATGCCATAAAGTAATTTTTTGATGAATTCAGCTTCACTTATTTTTCATTGACAATGCACGACTGCACAATTTATCGGAAACTGACAACGTCATAGGTGCAGAATGCAGAACTTGGGTCAAATTAGCATCTCGCGTGGTGCGGGCACTAGCTTGTAACCAGTTCTACTACCACTATTACTACTGCCAGTATTAATAACAATGAAACTTATGCTCGTGTGCCGAAAACTTAATTTCCTGGAAATCCGGATGCTCCTTGGAATCACTCCAGTTTTCAATACAAAATGCTTCCTTGAACTTTCATTTGTTTTGCAGTACGGTAGACCAAGTGTATGGTAAATTCTGGATTTTGTTGTGGGTAGATGCGGACATGTGCTTAGGTTTTTTGACACTTGAATATGTTTGCATAGATGTTATGAGATGTGAGTATGAATTGAAAAACGTTGCGAGAATTTGTTTTGTCCAACAAGATGCAACCATCTTATGTGAAAAGGGTTAAATTTAGGATTCCAATTGTGAAACAACTCCAGTCAGTCATCTTCTTCGGCCTCCGTTTACAGTGGAGAGATGACGGGGATAATAAATATTTGTGGTCAGCCAGTGAGCAGCAGCTTGCAACCGTGCTCTTCCAGCGGAATAACTCAAACCAAATATTTCGGGAGACAAAAGGGAATTGATGAGAAAACGAAGATCCTTAGAGAAAATGACTAAATGAGGGAAATTGAATGTCAAAACCATTCTTTCCGCATGAACACTACATCTGTCTACTTTTGGTTTGGTTTGTTTGGCTCTTCATGTCATCCTTATTACGGAAGTAAAAGAGTTTGCATATCATGCATACTAGTTATATTACACATTTAAACTATTAATTTCCTAAGTTCGATATGACTTCGATATGTTAAAATTACATGTTACCCAAAGTTTGGTTGAATAAAAATTATCACTACCCTAAATGTTCGATTTAAATCAACGGTACCTACATTAAAATAGTTTATGAAACTTGTGAACCCATTTTGACATTTCTAAGTTATCGTTTAGTTGGTCAGAAAAGAGAAGTTTGAATTAAATAATTTTCATTTTTGGCAGATGAAAAGACAAGCATTAGATGACACCCACGATGGTTGCGTTTCATAATGAATGCATTTTATTCCACTATTTTAGTCAATGATTTTTTTTTCAAATAATAGATCAGAAAATACTTTTATTATTCAGCATAGACCTATATGCCATAAAAACGAGTTAACCCTTTCACGATCTAGATGATAAAAGCGGACAAAGTGAAGCAAATCTGGAAACTACAAAAGTCTGAATGAATTGTTAGTTCAGGGACATAAATAGAGCAGTGCTTGAAGTTTCATTGTGTTTCGCACATGCGACTGCTGATGTCAACAATGACAAAATAAAGCTCTCTTCATGGCTTTATAGAGCGTACTTTATCAATTCATAGGCATGTTCCGTGATTAATACTTATTCAGGGCTAAAAAGACAGAAATCTGCTGGAATTGTGACGTTAACCTTTTTGCTTCCTCATTTCATTCACAACAACAAAGCGCACTTGGATTTACTTTCTCACAATGAGGATAAGTACTACTTCTTTGCGGTAGGTCAACTGAATCTTTGATGATTGTACGTGATTTGTTTAGGACACGCGTCTCGGACTCTTTTAAACCTCTCCATCTAGATTTATTTGTCATCTTTGAGTTGCCCAAGTGTTAATTCGTCCCGCATTGATTAAATTTCTAAAAATATTTCATATTTTAAATTTTAATTTATTATAATGAACTACCCTGGCCATGAACTCAACATAGCATCCTCCTTCCAAACTTTGATTCTTTTTTGTTTTGAAAGATTACATTCTCTTTGATTCAGTAACGACAACGGAAAATGTTACTATAAATTCATGCATAATGAATACCTATTAAAGGAAAAGTTTTACGACAGTGCCAGCCTAAAACTCTTTGAAAATAGAAAAGTATCATTCTGATTTCTTCTGAGATATTATTTGTGTTATGTAGTTACCGCAAGCATTTCAAAAAGTCATTGTTTTTGTGTATTTTATCGAACATTTTAATCCAAACTTGAGATGATTTGAAGATGAGACAAAACTGACAAAGAGTACAAGTATTACAAACGATTCGAAATTTCTCGAAAGATCAGTTCAGAAATCCTCTTAAAATTCATGCGAGTTTCGTAAAAATAAGTAATCTGCAAATCAAATCAGTAACAACATTTACAACTAGCCTCTCAACACAGAGCAAATTCCAAAATCTCCTGTCGCGTCTCCTTTTAAACACATTATCAATCTTTGACAAACACGCAAGCCATAACTATATTGACGCAAGCACAAGGTACATCTGTTAGCGTTTCCTTCCTTCTTGAGGTAGCATTTTTTCTGATCGGAGGCGTTTTGCGAAAAGTCTAATTCAAAGTTCAGTTACCGTCAAAAAATTGTATAAATGCGTAGTTGTCAGTCGGCGTTTGAAAAAAAAGCTCGCAATTTTCACCTGAGGATGTACTGTAATTCTTAGAAGTTCATTTTTGTACAGTGTTGGGAAGGCATGGGGAATGCTTGTTGAAAGAATTATTTATTAATAATTTTTTTAATACATAGCTCCGGGACGTTTCTTTTTGAAGTTTGCCAGGATTAGTTCTGAGAACATCTATTTTGCTACTAAATGATGATGTACATAGATTGGGTGTATTTTTGTGGGTTTTAATTTCCGATCCACCAACGTAATATAGAGCGGATATGCTGATTTTAATTATTTTATTGATCTTATCAGCCATTTCAAGAATATAAAAATATGTTTGACCTAATGTTTGCTTGGAAATTGATTTTCCGGTCTTATTATCCAAATTCTACGTTGAGTTTTGTTAATCTTACATTTCCTCATTCATTAAGAACTGGGTGGATTTTATTTTATTCTTAAGTTATAAATTGGCTGGACCACAGGATGCTCGTAGTTTATTTTGTCATTGAATGACTTTTATTCAACATTCACGTGTAGTTTTCATTATTGCTTCATCATTTTAACCCATATTAAGGGCAATATCTTACATCCGATCCACCTGTACAAATCATAGCATGTACTCATCATGATGATTGACTTTGGGAAAAATAAATTATTATTTTTCATCCTGTTTGATAATAAAAAGAGCTAAATGAATCGTCAATTGAATTGAAGAAGGCTAAAAATGGGTCCAGTTTAGGCTAATGGCTTTACTATGTGAGTGAATGGGGCGTTTCATAATCCCAATTTTTGTACGCAATAAAAAGAGGAAAGTCTCCTCTGACTTTTATTCAACATTCACGTGTAGTTTTCATTATTGCTTCATCATTTTAACCCATATTAAGGGCAATATCTTACATCCGATCCACCTGTACAAATCATAGTATGTACTCATCATGATGATTGACTTTGGAAAAAATAAATTATTATTTTTCATCCTGTTTGATAATAAAAAGAGCTAAATGAACCGTCAATTGAATTGAAGAAGGCTAAAAATGGGTCTACTTTAGGCTAATGGCTTTACTATGTGAGTGAATGGGGCGTTTCATAATCCCAATTTTTGTACGCAATAAAAAGAGGAAAGTCTCCTGATAATTAATGATATTTTAGGGGAGATTGGAAGGGAGTCAGGCATTATGGCATCAGGCTCGTTTTTGGATTGGAGCACCATTAAAAACCCCAATTCCCTGGTAGAGGCTGCATCGCATGTGAGTGAGTGAGGATGCTGCAAGTAAGGGTGAAATGATGCGTCAGCCATGTTACTCATTCTCTGTTCCAGTTGTTAGGATGGGATTATTAAAGCCAAGATTATGACATGAGAGACGCGCACTAGCATCCACATTTCTAGACTTTTTTTATCATTACATCTTTTTGTGTACTTTTCTCATTTACCTTGCGTTAGATCTAGCACTCTTTAGCACCGCCACGACCATATCAAGTCTATTCTACTGACCATATATGAAACCAAAACGAATACAAACATTATTATCTGGAACCGAACGGTTCTTTGGGTTCCTTCCTTCATGTCCCTGCTAATATGCATTTAAATAAGTCACTCATTGAAGTAGTGAGAGCACCCTGCCTGCCTCGCCTCCTTATACAACATCATTTTTATGACCATTACGTCTACAATGCATTCATTCTTACTTCGTATTCGTACGTCAATATAATTACAACTTTTCGGTTGCATCGTACGATGTGCGGTACTTGCATCTTTGTTTAGCTTCTTTTTTTTCTCATAGTCCTTTTTTTTCTTCAAACATTTCCATTTCATTATAACCATTACCATTCTGGTTGGACTGGAGATCACTTGGGCAGGCAAAGAGACGCACTCTTTGAATGACAGTAAAGCACAGAGACATCAATTTTGACAGAACTTGTTACGACGGCACGGCACACCACACCACCACAGTCTCTCATTAATTTTCTTCTTCTGCTTTGGTTAGGTCATTTTTACCCAATGTCCTCCCTCACCAACTGTCAAGTTCATTTTTCTGGTTGAAATTCAAATTCTTCACAATTTTAGTGTTTGTTAAGTGCTCCGTAAAGTAGGGTTTGGTACTTTCCGTGAAGTTTGTAAATGACTTTCTCTGAAAAAAGGGGTAATCTCGTAACTAGTGACGGAAGAAACCATCTCCGCAATATGACACTGACGTGAGTCGAGTCCGGGTTCTTCCAAGAGTTTTGAAATCTTGGGTTTACTGTGCCAATACCACCTTACGATAAAGTAGTTTTTACGTAAAAACAAAGTTCATTTATCATAATTTTGTGTCAAAAACGTTGACAAGAGAGTTTCCATACCACAAGATCGAGATCATTAGCGGTAAGTTTATGAAATTCGAGATTTTGTTTTCCAATTTGTGATTCCCAATAATGTGTCATCTTATTCCTAGTTCTGAGGTTTTATTTTGTCGAACGTTCTATCGGCTTTTAATCTCACACATATGATCTCATAAAGTCATATGAATCATAAAGTTCATCTCACATCTCATCATAATAATAATAAGCACGTGAGAATATACTTGCCATTCGAAAGCAATAAGTTTGATGAAGTATTCATTGAGAAGGCAAGTCAAATCGGTGTTTTCTGAGTTGCGACATTTTTTTATCGAACATTATTTTTGGTGTCTCCAATTCTATTTCTTACTTAAACGTCAGTCATTTTATCTCGTTTCCTCGGTCATTATCCGCGTAAGGTTGCGCCAGTTCCTTGGTTTTGGTATGGCGTAGCTGAAAGAGGATTCGAATGAAATTTTGCATTTGTACCTATATGTAAAGTTGTTTAAATTGTTGTAGTAAATATTATTTGATACGGTACACTGGAAAATCAGAGACGACATGTCTCTTTTTCCTCTTGCAAAAAAAAGTTTTCACATTTGTGTATTGCGAAACGGTTGACCAGTCAAGATTCATAAATTGTTTTAGTAAATATTATTTGATACGGTACACTGGAAAATCAGAGACGACATGTCTCTTTTTCCTCTTGCAAAAAAAAGTTTTCACATTTGTGTATTGCGAAACGGTTGACCAGGCAAGATTCATGATAAAAACATCCCACTATTCTATTATTTCCTCTGGATTCAGATCTCTGTACTAAGCATACCGTTTTGACTAGATATAATATGCATACCTTGTTGAGTACATAATTCGTCAGGGATAGATTAAAGCTAGGTATTGTATATATTGCCTAATAAAAAATAGTTGTCGCTCTTATACGGAAAGTTATGAATGAGAATTAGTCGGACATGTAAATAAGATGAGAGATAGGTAGCAATTGAAGCAATTATTTAAAGTGGCCTTTATATGAAAATAAATATGCTAATCACCATCTGTGTCAAATTTGAGATAATATTTTCCATTCCATCGCAAGTCACAATGTCATCCGAATTATATATGCAGTGAAAATGTCGTAATCAAAGTTATTCACGCCTATTTCTCAATCTTATGCATAAAGAGTCATCACGCGAATAATCTGACACTATCTACCCTAGGTATTTGACTATTGACATCATGAAAGCTGTGCTGATATTTTTTAAAAGTTCACTAACTCCGCCAAGAAAAAAAATCACCAAACATATCGCATGGATTCTTGTGTATTCGAACAAAGCATTATTACTTGGAAAAGTACAGATAATATGTCGTCTTATTACAATTTTAGTCTTTTAAAAAAGAAAAGTACCTACGTGAAAAAATTAGAAAGGGTTGAAAATTACAGAGAAATTCATAATATATAGACTTTCAGGTGCTACTCAGTTGAGATAATAGTTTATTTCGTTGGGGGGCATGCTCACTCTCCTGGAACAAGTGCATGCGGCAGAATGGACAGAAAAATCCCCAACTTTATTGAAGCCTTTTAAAATGCAATAATGATTTACAATGATTTTTTAAGTTCTACCACAAAGCCTTATTGTTTCTTATGCATTTTTCATAAATCCTTACCCATTTACATAAATGCGGGGAAAGATACTACCTACTTACTCTATGTTTGCTATAACGAAAGAGTTGAAGGAACAATAACTTTTTGAAGTGTTCGTTTGACAGTATTTCAACCCAGCTTAAGCAGATATTCTCAGAAATAAAAAAGGATCGTTTTCTGAAATGTCCTATTTCTTCTGTCTCATGTATCACAAATTGTATAACTTGGACATTTGATGTACATAAGTGCGTATTTTCAGAGTAGTTTTTATGCTCCTTCTAACTTTTCTCCCAAATGAGCCACACACAGCTTACATGAGAATGTCATGCATTCTTACCGCATTTATCGAGAAGTAACCTAAAAGTGTGATAAAAATAATCCTTAAAACGTTTCTTATTACCTCATGCTGTTCAAAGTGGAGTGGAATGACCTTTTGGGGACTTTAAGTTAAAAAAGTTTATTATGCTGATTCTTTCTCTCTATATGACTTTATGAATTCTAAAGAGGATTAGGAAATACGCCAGCAAAGCTCAATAACTTTGCATTTCTAATGCAACACATCGTAATACTTATGCGCTCCAAAGTTATGCTTTTCTTCATACCTAAGCATTTACCTTGGATTTTCTATCATTTTAAAAGTCAAGAAGGTTTATAATATATTTATGTATGCCATGCATTCATTCCAAGAGTTTTACACGCTGAGTTCTTGTGATCTATGCTTCTTCTTTTACACCCTTTAAGTAGCATTCAAAGTTAAATTTTAGTCCAGGGCAAATTATGCAGAATATTGTGAACATTAAATGAATGCAAATGTTGGCTAATTGTTATTGACAGGTTTAATTATTTTCTTGTTGCTTTCTCGTATACACAGCTTGTTTTAGCCAATAAACCACGGCAAGATATACATAAGTGCATAATAATATGCATTCGAGACAAAAGTTGGTATTTACAAGAATCATTCTGATTCTCCCACAAATCACGTCGATCTATGAATTCGATCCCATAAATTTCTTTGGCTAATGCACAATTCGTCAACGCTGAAAGTTACCTCAGAGATGGATGCGGACGGACATCTTGATCAAATTAAGTGGTTTACACTCATATACTTAATAAAAATGTCGGGCACTGGTATCTTTTTTGCACTGTTCATATCATTCGTTATTACCTGTTTCACGTAATAATGCTAGTATTGCTATAAAACGAAAAACACTTGTGAAGCACAAATCTTCAATAGTTTTCCTTTGACTTAGATTTGAAAGAAGTTCTTTATTCTTCAATGCACCCAATTTAAGCATTTTGACAATAGGGTTTTAGCCGCAATGCTTTATTATCTATCTATCTATCTTGCCACTCTGAAAATGAAGTCAGTGCAATATGGTAACAGTAACAATAATAATAGGTGCTCCCTCACAAGAGCACAAGCACACGAGAGGAGTAGAGCAAAGAGATTTGGTTGGTTCGAGCTGGAATGTTGAATAGTGTGATACGGTTTACGGGCGCTTTAGTGTCCTTTTTCAGTTCGACCACATACAAAAGACGAAGGTGGGCTCTCATTCCACCGCAGTGAGTTGTCAAGCATTGTGCAAGAGAGAAGAGCGAATGTCGTCATAGTCAAGGCATTGCATAATCCCACCCTTTTCCTGTTCCAGGCGGAGGTATGGGGATGAGAGAATCAGATGCGACTAGCTCAGAGGAGAGAGCAGAATCACCTCTGGACTTCTCCACCAAGAAAAAGTTTAAAGCTGAGCTTGGGCCTGTCAAATCTTTACAGTCTAGATCTGAGTCTCTGCTCGCAGAAATTGCAAAGTTTGGAGCCGCTGGAAAAAGTGATCAACTGATAAGTCGTCCAACATCTGACAGTCCTTGTAGTCGACTTCGTAATATTCTCAGCATGAAATCCCCAGCAATTCCTGAGGAAATGGCAGGAAGTGTGCTCAACTTATCTAAAGAGTCACCGACTTTGTCAACCATTTGGTGCAAATCGGAAAATCCCAGTCCCAGTCGAGGAAACAGTAACTCAAGTTCCCCCAATCTCAGCACATGTGGAAGTGGTGAAAGTGGAAGTGATCATGCAACAACAACTTTTGTCAAGTCAAATTCTCCACGACCAGCAACAATCCCCATAAGCATGGCCACATCAACAATGGTGGTTCCCCCAATTGGAATGCTGGGGAATAATGGAAGCACCGGTACTGCGGGAGCGTTACCAACAAGTAATGGAGTTACCAGCTCCATGGGGCTACATTCGTGGGGTAGTGGAGTGTATAGTCCCAGCTTAAGTCCTATTTTAAACCAGACTGTCCCTGGTAATAATAATGGAACTATCCCTTTATCGTTCGAGACTAGTCCAACTCTATTCCCTCATCACATTACCACTGGGGCAGGTAGTCCATTTCCAAGTCTTTCACTGCCATTAAGCAATAATGCACCTTCTACCGGTTCGAAAGGAAGGGCTACACGTCCATTCAAGGTAATTTTATTTACATTTTTTAAAATATCTACATGCTATAATTATGGTTCATAACATCCTATAAAACCATTGGAGATGCATTGGGGTAATGTGAGACAGTTTCTCATGACTTCATTGCATATTGTATGTAGGCATATCCCAAAGATCCGCTTACATTCTCCTCGGTGGGATTATACGGATTACCGTTGGGTACTGCTCCGGGGACAACGGAAGCAGTTATTCATCAACAGTCTAATCAAGCCTATGCTGAATTTCGTAAACAGATGCTATCCTCCTCTCAATTCGGAAAGGCTAGACGGGGTGGACATAGAAACAATGCTCCCTACACGATCCCTGGAGACTCTGCGGATGGTCACTTGTCAGATAGTGGGTCCATGTTGAGGGCTAATGATAGTGGATCCGCCTCAGATGATGGAAATAGTCTTATTAATGGAAAAAATCGGTTGGGAAAAACTGAACAACAGGTACAATATTTTGACCAATTTATAACAAGTAAAAAAGTGGTAGTTTTTTTTTTAAAATAATTTCTGACTTAAAATTAAATGTCGTATTTCAGATGAAAGATGAAGCATATTGGGAACGACGACGCAAAAATAACGAAGCCGCCAAACGATCTCGTGACGCTCGTCGAGCC
>JAHZMX010003471.1:0-13148 GCA_027743895.1 Seira musarum
AACGGAACCTGATCCCTTACAGAAGTGACTCGGGGCACAGCCATTCCTCTTGCGCTCTACACATCACAAACGTACGTTTTAATAAACTTTGGGATATTATTATTACACAGGTTGATTATTATTTTTGAAAAAAAAGGAACTAACGTCCAAATATTTTAGTAACGGTGTTCGTTCCAATTGGGCTCCTGATGTACATGTGGCGGGCGATGGCAGCGCATCTGATGTAGAACCAGTCCTCGTCGTACGGGGCGAGCTCCTTGCTCTTCGACGTCTTCACTAGGTCTACCCATTCTGGGACCTTCAGCTTGCCGGACCTTTTCAAAAACAAAAAAAAATGATATTTTTTAAACACATGAATAGAATATAACTTTAGTTATGGCTTAAAAAATTAAATACTATTGGTGAAGACTCACTTCTTGAGGAACTGTGCGAACGCCCGCACGAACTTGTGTTGGTCGACATCCTTGACGGATGATGGGTACTTCAGTAACGACATGATTGATGGTGCTATTTTTTGGAGAGAAAAAAGTTATTATAATGGTGTACTTCAATTTGGAGAACAGTTAGAAATGATCACAATTAAATGCACAATTAATTGAGTGTACCTTCAATCGTAACTAAAACCTTTTTAGAAACCGCAAACTGGAAAAGAAATAATTTTATTTAGGAAGGAATGCCAAATAATAACACACACGGCAAAACTGTTGTGTTAAAGTGGACTGGGCATGCAGAGGATTGAAATTCAAGCTTGGTTCCCTCTTTTGTATCGACCTAATCGTGGTTCGTTGGGTAGTGTGCTAGATGGCGTGTGGTGATACTTGCTTTTTTAAATGGTGATCGTGAAGATATGAATGAACAAAGATTCTGTCTGTAGCAGAAAAGGTTCAATATTATTGACAGTCAACAGTTGACAAATTCAACGTTTCTTGATATTTGATATCTTGATCATGATGATGTATTTTCAATTTTAAAAGAACTACAAATATAAAAATATTTAATTAACGAGGTTCTCAAAAAAATCAAGGAACTTTTACGCAGAGTGAGTCAATATATTTATTACCATGACATTTGTTCATGATATTTTATAGAGTGTGGTACATAATAATTAAAGGACTTCTCGGAACTCTTAACTCATTAATCGGAACAGATTTCTATGACTAAAATGAAGGAAAAATGATGAAATATTACCAGTATTTTTACAAGAAACATTCTCACAACTCGTTTACTGATCGGTTTATTATAATCAACGATAAAAAAGTGTTGTTTGTCAATTTAAAAAGAAGTACAAATCATAAAATATTTAATTAACGAGGTTCTCAAAAAAATCAAGGAACTTTTACGTACTACCGACGTAGCCTAATATTAAGTTTAGAAAGTTTCCTTGGGTTACAATACAAATACAAGTGTTCCCTAACTAAAAGCCATTTTGTTGCACTTTAGCCTTGTGGGTGGAGGTGCATTGTACTTTGTAGTTTTGAGTCCCCAACTCATTTTCCTAATCGTGGACCTGACAAGGCACTTTGTCATGTACTTTGAGGACAAGTAACGAGTTAATATATTATCATTTCATCTGCCTCGTGGGGATAGTTAACAATTAGAACTTTTTTTTAAACTTTTACATCGGAAACGAACTCCTTCCATTGGATTTTTCAATTTTGTTTAATTTGTGGTCGTTCCCGTAATGTTCAAAAAAAATTTCATGGGACGTTTTCCCTCAAATCAAATCGAGAATGGCAATTACATCATTTTTTATTTCTCATGTTTTCGCAATAAAAATCATTGTAATATTGGTTACTGAAAGCGGAGTGCTCGATTTAATATGAAACATCCTTGGTTTTTTTTTAAATAATGACGAAATTGAAATAATGTGAGTACTGTCCCATACGCTGCGCAAAAGATCCACATGATGCATGTCACCTTTTAATTTTTAAACTATTTCAAGTATGAAGCAATGAGAATTCATTTAAAAAAATATGTTTTCAAAGCAAAAGATCCACATGATGCATGTCACCTTTTAATTTTTAAACTATTTCAAGTATGAAGCAATGAGAATTCATTTAAAAAAATGTTTTCAAGAACATTTCAAAATAGTTAATATTTTATGAGCTGTGATCTTATAGGTGTTTAAAAAAATACTTATTTTTTTAATAAATCAACAAAGAACGAGTAGTAGTCACATGGGTAAATACTTTCTCAATATTCAAACATCAAGTTGAGATAATTTATAATGACGATTTTTAAAAAATGCATTCCTCAGCGTTGGAATAGAAGAAAACTCGGTGGACTTTGTCCCTCACTCCGTGATCATCATTATCACCATCATCATGAGCTTTGATGAACTCTACAAAAAAAATAAACATTTTTTAGTTTACAAAATAAAACGTACCCGATTTGATACAAAATAAGATTTAAAAATTTAATACGTTTAAAGCATGGAACGTTCTGGACTAGAACAGAGTCGAACCCAACGATGAGCCTTCTCAAAGCGACGAAAGTGAGTAGGTCCAGAACACTCGTGACCCCATCCAAATCACTAGCACCGCCACTGGAGCAAGACGAGAACATCTCATTGACGATCTCACCCCATTTCAACGACTCAATAAATGTTTTACTCGTTTGCTGTTGGTGATGATGGTGATGAAGTCCAGGATGGATAAGGCCGCTGAGGAACTTTGAGACCGTGCACCCGTACCCAAGTCTTATGACATGGGTGAGAAATGTGGTTGCCAGCTCGTGGTCGTGGAGGAATTTGATAATCCTGAGTATCGAATCTACATGATCCTTGTCTAACGAGGATGCGTCCATCAATCCTAGTGGAGAGAAATATTCAAATTAAGTAGATTCACACATTCGTGTGGAAAGAACAATAATAATAATTAGATGAACCTTACCTTCCACGAACGATTGCAATTTAGTTTTCATTTCCCGATCGAACATTTTCAATTCTCCAGCGACCGCGAATAACATCAAATTTGCAGATGTGACATCATGTTTTCTTGACTCTAGCATCGACACGTACGGCATCAAGCTGAAAAAGTATTTCCCTAGGTCTTTTTGAAAGGTCTTCATCTGCAATGATGATGATGAGAAAAAAAACGTGGAAAAGTGTTAGATTTGATCAGTAGAATTTATTCAAGAAAAAAATAGGAGCGTGTCCTCACCGATTCATGTTGATCCCTGTGGATCAAGTCAGTCAACAATGTTGCAATGCACAGTAAACTGTCAACAGCGGATTCATTCAGAATGTGGAGCCCATTCCTTCTGCTACTCCCTGTCATCCCTGTCATATCGCTTCCTGCCAATCAAGAATACATTTTCATAATTTACACCACAAATATTTTAAGTAAAAAGTAATTTAAATTTTAAATCTTACGTTGTTTCTTTTTTTTATTAGAACGAGGATCCCCTGCTCCGGGGCCACACTCGACCCATGTGTGAATGAGGACAGGGACACATGTGCTCGTGAACTCTGACCAAAATGACTCGGGTTTCCCGTCAGCAGTAGCGGTAGTAGTAGTAGTATTAGAAAAAGGGGATGAGAATGGGTTCGCAGTGATTGTCGAGTAGAACGAACATGAGTAGTTGGCATTATTACCGATGATGGTAGATTCATCATGTGAGGAGTACCCTACCGGATTCACAACCCCGAGATGAACTGGAGTAGTCGACGTCCATTTTATACATTTGCAGCGCGAGATGTAGGATGGACCACCATCACTACTGCAAATGACACGAACGCACTTGCTGAGTAGCCGGATCACATTGAGCCTGGCAGTTAAGTCATGTTGCTGTTTCGAAGTGATGATTTCGACTTTGTTCAACGACGCAGAAGGGTTCTGGGTAGTTGTGGTCGTCCTGTTCGAGATGAGTCCAAGAACACTGGGTAGGATGACAGCCGAGGATTCAGAAACGAGCGAAGGATGATGTTCAACGAGGAGGAGCATGAACGGGAGTGCACTGTACCGGACGGAAGGGACGAGATGCGTCATCGTGCATTTCAAGTGGGCGACAAGGAGGTTCCAAAACGGTACACGAACGCACTTGCTGAGTAGCCGGATCACATTGAGCCTGGCAGTTAAGTCATGTTGCTGTTTCGAAGTGATGATTTCGACTTTGTTCAACGGCGCAGAAGGGTGGTGGGTGGTAGTGGTGGTCCTGTTCGAGATGAGTCCAAGAACACTGGGTAAGATGACAGACGAGGATTCGGAAACGAGGGAAGGATGATGTTCAACGAGGAGGAGCATGAACGGGAGTGCACTGTACCGGACGGAAGGGACGAGATGCGTCATCGTGCATTTCAAGTGGGCGACAAGGAGGTTCCAAAACGGTCTCAACTGATTCGAGCTGACCTAGTATAATAACACATGAGTGTGGTGAGTCACACACGTGACATTTGAGAGAGAGGAAACAGGATGTGGAATTGCGAAATAGTTTAAATATACATACTTTGGAGATGATGATTGTAGCAAGTTTCAAGTTCTCTTTCCTCACAAGCTGTTCCCCATCGGATGTGAGAGCAGCGACTCGGGCCAGTACCTTGTCCAAGTTTCGAATAACTGTATTGAATTGGGACGAGGCGATCTCCTCCAATCCTACCAACGCGTCCTTACGGATGTTCACGTTGTGGTGGTTCGAGGATGTTAGGAGGTCCTACTCATCATCCACAAACACACAACAATATTTTAAAATCGTTCTTCTTGTCGTTGTCCCACTTTTAAATATTTTTTAAATGTAGTTTTAGTACCTGGATGCTCTGTTTCCTCCGGGTGTACGATTCCTCATCCTGATGAACTGATGATGATGATGAGTTTGCTAGTTCGGATGATTTCGATAATTGTTCACGGATGAGGATCTTCTTGACACGGAGTGTTGGGTCGAGCACGTTCTTCGGTTTGCTCAGTTTCTTCACTCCGGTCAGCTGGGTCTTCGCCTTCTCCTGCTTCCTCAACTTCTTGTGGCGGGTGCTCTTCGTCATCCTTCTTTAAATAAATATTTCTTAACTGTATAAATTAATGTAACTTTAAAATTAAATTGGAGATGAACTGATGAATGATATCCATGAATGATGAGAACAAAACTGCTGCTGTCTTTGTATCTCTGGTCGCATGTGTTGTCATCATTTTTCCTCCTTGACTTTTTTTATCGTGTTGGGGCGATGCTGGACTCTGCAGATCATCATTTTTTTTTCTCATCGTGTATTGCATGATTTGAGTATGAACATTGCAAAAAAAAGTCACTTCTTCGTATGAATATTTTAAATAATTCGAAAGAATTGAAATGTAGAAAAATAAAAAAAATATGATTGATGATACAAGTGTATACCTAACAGGAAGTTTTTGTTATTATTATTTATTATTTACAAAATTCATTAAAATACTCAAGTTCAAGATTTTTTAAAGAAGTTCACGCGTATTAAAACATCTCAAGGATTCTCATCTCATCATTTATTGTCTATTTTTTCTCAAAATTATTGTGTGGAAGCAGTAAGCAGTCACGTTTTCTTTCAACTCCATTGCTCATGAGCGTTGGGGTGCGAGGGGGGGAAGTCTTATATAAAAAAAAAATTCATTCCATAATTTATAAAAATCAACATTTTTATATCGAAATCAACCCGGTGTCATCATCATCATTCCCATCATACGACGATTTCGTTTTATTCGCCTTCTTTATTTTTTTTGGAGAGGATTTTTCTTTTATTTTTAGGGTCATGATGAGATGATGTGGTTTGTTCAATCTATGTCTGTCTGGACTACAAATATTTCTGTATGAAAAATGAATGTTTTTCTTTTTTGTCCCGGATATGAAACTCTTGAAGGAATATTATATTCAGTGAAAGTTTGCAGAGCAATTTCATTTTTTACGAAAACTCAATTTTAGATATATTTTAAAGAATATTATTTTATTTTTTGGGCAGTAATGACACTAATAAGCATGTTATCGAATTATATCATCAAATTTTATTCTTGTGTATAATTAGATACGGAAATCAAGAAATTCGTGCAATCCAATAATCAACCGAGATTACTCTTATATCGGTTACTAGGGTAATGTGTTCTAGGGTACTAGGGTTCTAGTGTGTGTAGGGTACTAGGGTATCAGAACAAATATACGCGTCGGCTAATTGTGGAACTTAACAACAAATTTGAGAAACACCACCCAAAAGTCGGCACGATTAATTAATCTCCTTAGTAACTGACAACAATGCCACGCAAAGCGTAATAGAATGTTGTATCCGCTGAATGAATGAAATTAAAATGGTTTGGTGTCTCCAAAGTCGTCGTCTCTGACATAAAGAGTTAAATAACGCTGTAGTTTGTGGAACAAACCGTTAAATTACGCTCAACAGTCTGTCTCAAAACGAACCTTAAGATGCATATTTAAATATTTATAAGGCTTATATGAGTCATGATATGATTCCATGTAGCCATGGCCATTAAGAAAGTGTTTTAATAGAGTATTTTTTTAAAACTGGGTTTGGTCACGCTGAATGACATGACCCATTTGCCACACGGACACATATTATTATCATACCAAATTCCACTATTACGAGAGAAAAACGCTGCGATATACACGACACTTATTTTTTTTTAAAACGAAGGTTTTAACGTGAACGCATGTGTAATCTACATTTATGTTTACAAAAAAAAATATATTGATTACGAAACCGAAAAAATAAAATTATTAAATATCGAGGTCGTGTTCGATAGATTTTTGTTTGGATATTATCTATAAAATATAATCCGAAAAAAAAGTCAATGGGTTAATTCAAGGTCATCATAAAGAGTGCTGATTTGATGACAGATTACTTATTTCTTTTTGCGCATTTTAAAATACTGAAAATTCATTCAGGAGATTTTTCTTTTTCAACCAAACTTTCTTCCTTTCCATTTTTTTTTTCTACACACCAAACTCGTGTGTGAGTAAGTATGTGTGTAGTTTTGCATTGATGATAGCGGGTCAGTCGGTTAAAGTAATGAGACGACGACCACGATGATGATGATGATGAAGCAGACGAACATGAAGGTTGCACCTTTCACACATAATCAATTTAATTACTTTAAAAGGTTTTTATGTAATAAATATTTATTGTATAGCAGCCTAAAAAAACCGCCACATGCCACACACACATACACACACGACATCATTCACAAGCAGCAGCAGCAGCACACGTCATCTTCGTCTTTAAATATAAAATGTCATCCATCCAGTTTTTAACCTTGAATCAATGTCTGTGTGTATGTTTATATTAGTGGAAGAGTTAAATGCAAACGCAGTTAAGAAGAAGTACCTTTCGATCGAACAGTTTTTTTTATCAAAGATTTTTTCATGTGATATATAATAATGTGTAATTAGATAAGGAATTATTAAACCAATCTTTTTTTTTATTTAGGTATATGATCCATTATAAAGATTACTTAATCGATAAAGGTTTTGGTTGGTCCAAAATATTTATTTTAAAGAAAAAACGACGCCATGCACAACTGCCTTAATTGCTGTTTTTTTCAACCAACAAGTATTAGGGATCATCCACATCAAACGGTTTTGTTAACGATTGCGTTGAGGGGGGGGGGTAAGTTTATTATGAGCAGTGTTGGCACACGCGCTTTATAACGTAGCTGAACTTGAAAAGCTATAATATTGGACTATGAAGTTGGAACGAAAGGTTCATTAGGTACTGAGGATCACACCTACTTCCTTTCAGAATTTTAGGTCAATAAGTATCAACGACAGGATTGAGTATTATTTCAAATGACATAATTATTTTTAATAGCTAAATTCGAACGCGCATAAAAAAACTAAGTAAAAATTGTACGTTTAGAAATTTTGAAATTTGTAAACGTCAGGAGGTATAATAAGGAAAAATATTTTTGAGGAAAAAAAAAACGAATTTATTAGTGTGCCCGGCAAGAAAATGATGGTCATATCAGTTGGGTGCATTTATAGCTTGAAAGTTGTATTGCAAATAATTTTGCAACTAAAATAATAGAAATCCTTCCGTGATGTGTTTTGGATTAATTAAATAAAATATGAAAATGCTGAAATTAATTTGGGCTGGAGCGGTTTGCATCTCATTTTTCTGATGGGACATTACCACATTTTATGCACATCGTATATTGGGGTATGGCAACAATAATTATTTGTTAATCTGGGATGGGGAATTGGTTGTGATGAAGGAAAATAGAGGTTTCAAGTGGTTAAGAAAGCGGTTTATTTGCCAGCACTGGGAGAGGGAACCCCCTATAAATTTCTGCGTTACATGTATATGTGTGCAATGTGTATGAAAAAGAATAACAAAAGTTTTTAAAAACTTTGTTTGAATTGAAACAAAAACATCCGACCTATCGTAACGTAAAAACTAAATATATAAAAACTCCGATATTTAAGAAAAGAAGTATGTTTTAGTGAAAGAAGTACAAAGTACAAGAATTGCAAACTCGAATCGAATGAATGACATGACAGTATTCACAGCTTGTTTTGACAAGGAAGTTGTATTATAATTTTTTATGAATATTGTAACATCCGAAAAAAAACAGAAGATTCGAAGAACTCAGGATATAAAATGTGCATATGATATGGAAATTACTAGGAACCGCTCCTGGAGCATACCTACCGAGAGATATTTTCATTTAAATATCTAAAACAGGACGGATATGTCAATTATACACAAACACACATAAGATTTTTTATTTATTGGAAATGAATAATTCATAGTGGAAATAGGTGGATCGTGGTTTGGATTTCTTAAACTTCTTCAAAAATCTCATTCAAATTATTTTTTTTGCACGGTTCTAAGAAAAACGTTATTTATTTTATTTTATTTACTAATCTCCATTCCACGTGGATATTTATAAATACTGGTTTAATTTAATCAAATTTTTTTCTACATTTCATATCGTGACTTTTGCAAATTTATTTTATGGTTGAAAATAATAATATCTTGTGTACCTAACAGTTCATTCATTGTTTGTTGAAGGATGGTTCGCTGTCTTTGTTCGTGTGTGTGTACCCGATAACCCGCTGGTACATACATTGACCAACCAATACTTATTGTTTGCATATAGTTTTTTCTTATTAAATGATGGACTTGTTACATGGGTTATGCTGGAATTACCGTACCATTTCATACCTGACCCGTTTTGTTGATAATAATGTAACTATGTTTTGGTTTCGGTGGTGGGGATACACGTTGTGTGTCTGAGAGAGAGAAAGTTTTTTCTTCTTTCATCATCAATTCTTTCATGATTTAATTATTTTTTTCTGGGTCAGTATGATGATGGGGTGATTTGATACGGTGTATTAATTATAGGTATCAAAAGTGGGCGCAACTTTGGCTCGGAACATTTCGAAATCAAACACACTCCATGAGTGGGTTCATTCTATTAAAGCTATATAATTTATGGGGATTTTCAATGCGTGGATTCCATGAGATCGCAGCGACTTTCACTACACCTTTTTAAGGATCAAAAAGTCCGAGTCCAATCAAAATATTTTGCTTTGAGTTATTCATGACACGGTGAAAACTGGATGAGTTTTTATCATAGAGATGGTAGTTGCACCCATTTAAGGTTTATTTTATTTATGAAAATAGAAGTTCAAATTCAAAATGATTCCCCCTTAAATTGCCTTTCAAACGACTCATCACTAATGTTACTCCGACTTTGCATTGTCGAGATATTTTTTGCGCACCCACTACAATTAATTAGGCATTTCAGATTTTTGGTGGCTCATCTTAATGGCCCCCCATATCCCAGCACCACAATATAGTTGCCGTGGTATTTGTAAATCGTAGAGAGATTTTTAGAAAATCGCCAGTTCAATTTTGATACATATCACACCCATGGTAACGACACCAAAGCCATAACAATTTGCAAAATCTGTTTGAGTAATTATTGTCATTTTAATGTTATAAAATTCTACTCGAATTTACCAATTACCTTGACTACAAAAAAAGTCATTAGGTGAAGGTGGAAATGCACCCACTAATTTGGTCATCTCCACAACGACAACAACAAATTGCCAAATTAAAAACGATGATTAATAATTATTTTTAAAAAGTATTAAGAGTTAAAACAAAATTCCCATGACTACGACAACACGAATCTGTTGAAACTCTAATAAATTCAAAGAAATTAAGAAAGAATTATTATTATTTTTTCTCACATCCGCCACATCCTTCCCGTTCATCTATATGAAAAAAGAAGACAACAATAATTGCGAAATCAGATTGATACGAATCACGTTGGATCGCGTACTACAGAATCCATTATAAAAAAAAAGACAACGGATTATTTCAGAGAAAAAAGGTTAGGGATACACACGAGCTTTCATTGAGGAAAAAAAAGAAGTTAAAACAAAATTCCCATGACTACGACAACACGAATCTGTTGAAACTCTAATAAATTCAAAGAAATTAAGAAAGAATTATTATTATTATTTTGCACATCCGCCACATCCTTCCCGTTCATCTATGTATGTGTGAAAAAAGAAGACGACAATAATTGCGAAATCAGATTGATACGAATCACGTTGGATCGCGTACAACAGAATCCATTATAAAAAAAAAGACAACGGATTATTTCAGAGAAAAAAGGTTAGGGATACACACGAGCTTCATTGAGGAAAAAAAAAGAGACTCGTGCGTGGAATGAATCAGAGTAAAGTAGTATGACGACTGATCATTTTCCAGAAAGAATGGAGAATCCTTTTTTAGTCATTTTAGTGTGTACTTTGACTGTACAATGATCGGATCGGAAAACAATAGGCATGATTTATTTTTAACCCACGAAATATCTTTGATATATATTATGTGACATGATCATAAAAAAAAATGTCCTAGGTCTTTAAATAAAATAATAATACAAGGTGACAGGATATAAAAATGTTATAAAACATTGTATCTTTTTAAAAAAAAAAGTACTATAATCCATTCATTCCAAAACCGGATGTGGTGTTTTCAGATGTAGTGACGTAAGAGAAAGAACAAGAAACAAGGGAGGTAGAGAGAGAGAGAGGAAACGTGGATCAACCAAAAAAACTGTCACTACGAAAGATCACCCCAGTTTTTTTTTCTCTCTCTTCAGAGCACAAGAAAATATATTGACTATTTCTCAATATTATTTTTAATGTATAATTCAGGTATTTAATGGATATGTGGAAATAAGTATATTGGAATTTTAAAACAACTCATAGTTTTTCCCTGGACGGATGTGAATGACAGATCCATTTCAAGATAGAAACACATTTGCAAAAATACCCACAGGTGTGATTTCAACCATAGATTAATATTTCAGTTCTTTTTTCTTTTTTCTTGAAGTATAAAAAGGGAGATTGATTTCAGCATCCACTCATCATTACTCTCATCACCTTATTGGTGTGAACATCTGAAGAAAGTCATCGTCCAATAAAATTTACAAATAATAATAATATCTTCAAGTGATTATTCTTGTTGTAGAAATCTCAACACATTCTTTGAGAGAGGATTGCGTTTTTCCTTCTTACGAGAGAGTGTCAGAGTAGTAAATATATATAAGAAGCGAGCCACTCCAGCGATCATCACCAGTCTCTCGCTACTTCTTCTCCTCTCATCATCATCCAAAAGAGAACAACCACCTCCACACATTTAGACATTTTTTTTTTTGTGATTTTATCAAGTTACCCCACAATTTAAAGAAATATAATAATTTTTAACAAGAGTAAGCATGATGGCCAACTGGAAAGTAATGTTGATGGTGGTGGTGGTAGGTGCATCAGTTGCTGGTGCATGGGAACGCGAGTCCAAGTCCAACGAGGTCAAAGGTCCAGTATTCCAATACAAGTGGTGGTAGTAATAATAATAAAAGTAGTGCAAGTGCAAGAAAGAATAGGAGCATCAATAGTAGTGATAGTATGAGTTCTCAGAATTCAACGTTGAATGGAGACAACATCATCGTATTAGAAGATACAAGTGGTGGTAAATGTGGAGGAGGTTCAGGAGGTGACCGGCCGGCAGGTTGTAAGAAACTGGGGTTAGACATGAAGAAATTGAGTTTGGAACTGATCCGGAGGGATATCCTGAAAAAGTTGAGGATGGACGAGAATAAGCTCCCGAGTGTCAACGCAAGTAATTTTATCATCCCTCCTCGATACTTGTCCGAATTCGTGGACATGCAAGGGGACTCCCCTAGCAGGGATGATACTTGGGATGATGAACATGCTACCACTGAGAAAATCATTGCGTTCTCCAAACCAGGTAAACATACACACATTTCATTGTTTTTTTGTAAAGAAACAGGATTTCTTGTAGAACAGGTGCATTCAAACGTGTTTGCAAAAAATAATAATTTTTTTTTAGTCGTGTTTCCTTAATCCCAACACGAATGTGAAAGGTCATGATGATGATCCCGTTCGATCTACCATACCCACTACGTTGCATATGTAGACACATGAAATCCAGTGAAACGAGACACACTACACAGTCATAAGTACAACATGTTTGACTTGCATGTGTGTATGTGTGTGTATAGTTCTTGGCATCGGCGGCGGCGGCGGCCCTGAGTCGTGATTGAGCAAATTAGGATCGAAAAATACACAAATTTATTTACCTGAATAGATTGAAAAAAAAAATAGTACGGGGCAATGTAGACTCTATGATGGCTCATGACTCATGAAACATTTATTTTTCGAATCCATCTGTACATGTTTGTTCAATACTTTTCTTTTTCTGATGGAACAAAATTTTTTTATACAGAACAACACATTCCAAAAAAACCCAAGTACAAACCTCGTATTTTTTTTTCTTTGGCCCGTGCGTGGCAACTATTATCTGAAATGATGATTACACGATCATCAATATTATCCTCCTCCTCCTCTTCATTTTCTTCTTTTTTTTTTCAAGAGCAACGCTCATTTTTTCTAAATATAATTTATACATCGGCTAAAAATAGAATTGAAAATATCCAATTTCCCACGACCACATAAATTTAATGCAGAAAATGTATTAATAATTATCGTCAACGGCAACAAGATATTACAAAAGAGAAACAATGTTCAAAAAAATGGAGATGGAAAAAGAGAGAGAGAGGAATGATTTTTGACCGTTGCCATGATGAAAAGGAGAGAAAGAGAGGAATGAATGGAAGTACATGGCGTCTATTTATAATGTACAAAGT
>JAHZMX010003472.1:0-11431 GCA_027743895.1 Seira musarum
AATGGTAGCTCGAGGAGATTTGGGCATTGAAATCCCACCAGAAAAGGTTTTCTTGGCTCAGAAGGCCATGATTGCCAAATGCAATAAGGTAAGGCATTTTCTTAAATCCGGGTAAAACAGTTTCGGATGTGGTCATTTGTACTTATTATCGAATTTTTTAAAATCACCAGGCTGGAAAGCCCGTCATTTGCGCAACACAAATGTTGGAGTCTATGGTTAAGAAGCCAAGACCTACCCGTGCTGAAGGTTCAGATGTTGCAAATGCAATCCTGGATGGTGCCGACTGCGTAATGCTGTCTGGAGAAACGGCCAAGGGAGACTACCCATTGGAATGTGTGAGAACTATGGCCAATATTTGTAAGGAAGCAGAAGCTGCATTATGGCATCAACAACTCTTTGCCGATCTCGTCAGCAAAGTAATTGAAAAACAATTATACATGTGTATTTATTTGCATTTATTGACAATTCTTATTGGACAGAAAAAGTTAATTTTTTTACTGTAATTAAATAGGTCAATCCACCATTGGATACTGCCCACTCCATCGCTATCGCTAGCGTTGAAGCATCTCACAAATGCATGGCATCTGCTATCATTGTGATTACCACAACAGGAAGATCTGCTCACTTGGTCTCCAAATATCGACCAAGATGTCCAATTATTGCCGTAACGCGACATGCTCAAGTCGCTCGCCAATGTCACCTCTACAGAGGACTGCTACCTATTCATTACGATGGTACGATAAATCCAGAGATATCTTAATCTGATCATATCAAGTTTCTGTAATTAAAATTACTTGTGTTGGTTTAGCTGGAACTCTCCCTGACTGGATGGACGATGTGAATGCTCGAGTGAACTACGGAGTTAACTTTGCAAAATCCAGAGGAATGATCAAATCTGGAGATGCAGTAATCATTATTACTGGTTGGCAGAAAGGATCCGGATTTACAAACACTCAGCGCATTGTCATTGTCGAATAAAAAAACGTACATAAACGATGCAGGATTGGTATTCGTATTGTTGCTATACTTCATCCACCTTTCGGACCAATCCTCATTTCATCCAATTGCAAAAACATTCGCGTTTAATTCACATCCAATTTTCATCATGTCACGCATCACGGAACGGATATACAATTATTATCAAATCAAATCAGAGTATGCAAGGATAATCCCCTTTGCAGTATGTTGCACATTTAAAATTCATTGTTTTGTAGTGCACTCGTATTCATAGTCGAACGTACATGTATGGTCCAGTCACCAAAATTACTTCCATGAATGTAGGTATTCTTGACAAAAGTTATATCGTTTCAGCTACAAAAAAAATAAATCCGTAATTTAGACAAAGAAATAAATTCCATTAAGAGAAAAAAGAAGCCAATGATGTATATGTATATTGGTGATGGTAAGTGATGACTGGATAACAAAAAGTACTAATTGGAGCTAAAAAAAATAATAAAATTTAGTGCTAATCATATTTAAGATACTATTCATGAGTTTTTTGTTCGATTAAAGTTTAAGACGAACATGATGCCCTTCAAACTATGTGAATCAAATTGAATACCGGTCGTATATATATCACGGTGATGTATCAGTCTGATGTAGTGTATACATAAAGGTTCTATGATTATTATAGAAGATCTAACAGAAGAATAAATAAATATTTTAGTTGTACAAAAAGATTTTAACATAAAATATTGCAACAATTTTTATTAAATATATCTATACATTTGTTTATGCATACATACAATAACAGTTGATCACAATAATCATAGTTCGTTTGGTATGTGTTTCTTCTTGTCTAGTTCCCTTACATTCTTACTAACGTGTCATTGTCATTACTTCATCTGATTTAATTACCACTATCATCTCGTAAAAATGCAATTACTACAATTATAATGATAAAAGCAAATATTTGAAATAACAAAAGTCCTTCACTATTCCTTCGGCAATCGAAACTCTTGAGCTTTTTGTGAATTGTATAACCATTTCATTTTCACTTTTTTTCGTACATTAAAACAAGGATGCAATTCTAACACTAACACTACTAACAAATTGATCTTAAATAAAAGTACTATAATAAGGCCTATTTAATTATGGTTCAAAGTAAAAGTTGGAAGAAACTAAATTACGTACCTGCATACTACGTACTATATACATTACTCACCTTACCAAGAGTTGAATGAGGCACACAGAGAATAAGTTGAAGACTTAGCTAATGTGAATGTGATTATAAAATATATAGCACTAGATATAACAGCATTCTTTTTTCGGTGGATGGTCATAATATTAGTTCATAAAATACAAAATGATTTTTGATTATATGTAAAAATATTGGAGCTTTTTCTCCTACATGTCCGGAATTGTGATGTGATTGAACGAAAAGGAGGATACGCTGCTTTCTGCTTTCATGTCAATTCAGTTTCTCCTGCTTTGTCTTTGTTGAGCCCGGTTTACCTTGGGCTACCAGCTTCTAATAAAACAACAAAAAATACAATATTAATTTTAAATCTCAAAAAGCAAAGCAACTTACTAGTTACTAACAGTACAAATGACGTGTACTAACTTTTTCCGACTCCAAATAGTCGAATACGAGTGTAAACCTCTGACTATCGAGCGCTTGTTTGGCTATGTCATCGCATTCTTTCAAACCGAGTTTAGGAGAGTTCAACTCTCCTAGGCCAGGTGTGACGACAACATCAATTCCAGAGGTTGCATTTACGGCATTAATGACGGCCGCAATATTTTCGCTGAACTTGACAGTCTCTTGCCGAGACAAGGTTGCTTTTGTTAATTGCTCCGTCATTTTATCGTTCTCCATCTCCAGTTGTTCTATGCGCGCGTCCCTTTCCGCAATCTGCTTTCTTAAACCGGTCACTTCGACTTCATGCTCCTGCTTCTTTCTTTCGCGGTAGGATTTGGCGTATCGGGCACGTTGGGCAATGGGGTCCGAAGGATCATCCTTTTGGTGCATAAACTCCTTCTTCTCTCTTCTGCGCCGGGAAGTGCGGTTGCTTATTTTAGCTTTTGGGGTAGACCTTGTATCATCTCCACTTCTGGAGCAACAGGATTCTTCTTCTTTTTCAAGTCGTGGACGCTTCACAATGACAGAAGTATAACTAGAATCCTGACTTTCAGACTCTGATTCAATGGGATCGGAAGGTAGTATGGGCACGTAAAATCCAGCGCGAGAGCCCGACGAAAGTTGCATCATCGCAACTGCCGCTTCGGCATCCGATTCAGGAACATAATGGTTTCCTTTTTTACTTAAATCCATATCTTCCGTTTCCGCCGGAGCTGGTTCCACGTCAATGGGATGGGATGGTTGATCTGAAGCTTCGACTGAGACTGGTAAGCTTACTTCAATAACAGACAATTCATCAGACTGTGATTCCAGTTGCTGATTTTCACTCCCCGATAAAGAACTTGTATCACTGATTAGCGTTGCAAAGATATAATTAAGGTCGTCAGCAGAAGTTCCAACAGATTCTGGATCGCCTAGTAGAGGATCTAAGTTCTCCAAATGAGCCAAATGATTAGTTTCTGGTAGCGAAACTTCATCTGAAATGACTTTTTCTATATGTCTGCTTGGGTCGGAAAGCTCATCAAAAAAATTGTAGGGGCAGATAAGGCTGAGGGAATTCAAAGAATGTCCTTCAGTCGACTGCGGCTGCTGTGCAGACGAGTTTTCGCCTACTTGCTCTTTACTTTTCACAGAGTTAAACGGAGGAAGGAATGCATCGATCCCTATTATGTTTTCTAATCCATTTGGTTCATTATCTTCCAAATTCATCATTTTTCCTTTGTCAGAGCTTTATGTTTGGGATGATTCGTTTTGTTCTTCCTGCCGGAAACGATATTCAAACGTTGACCATGTTTCCTTACGGTCCTTTGATTACCTTCATGGAAGTACACATACATATTATAAATTGCATTACATTGATTACATCATCAAAATGTTCTCAGTTCTCGTCCTTTTGCACAACATGACATTTCAAGCCATGTGTCTTGGGTACACGAGTCAGGACAATACGAAACGTTGAACATGGCTTAACAGTCAACTGAAGGCTCTATTTGTTCCGAATTTCGAATCACTACGAAATGGAACAAAGTTCTGAAATGTAGTGAGCATTCCCTTCAACGAATCATTATATTTATCTCATACTGAAGTTTAAGAATGCTAATAGTTATGATGACGATGACTTTAAAACGTACATGGATTGAAAGGCATTTTGATGTTGTGTCGGTTGTTGTACTCAATTACTTTACATTAAATGAATTATTTTACAAGTAGAAAATACTACCGAAGATACTATATCTACTCCATCCATCCATTAAATAGATAGGTTAAGAAAGGCACTTACCTACCTTTAAATGTTCTTGCAGATGGTCTTGCTAAAAGGTACTCAAACAGTTTCCGGCTTCCGAAAACATTTATCAGCAGAACCAATTTCGAACATGGTGTTTCCCCATTCTGAAAAATCTAGCTATTGCTACACTAATTATTTTTTTCTACATCTACAAGTTGTGAGTGAATGCGAATGTTGAATAATTTACAATTTTACAATGCTTCTGTGTTGACTAAATCAGATTAGCATTACAATCAAATTAATTCTCCAAAACTGTACAAAGCTATGGAATGAACATTTGGTGAAAAAATTGAATAACTTTCTTCAAAGTGAACAGGATTCATTAGTGCACTTTAGACATTCTAGCTAAAAAATTAGGTAGATAAGAAAGAACACTACCACTACTACTACCACCATAGAATTCAACGAATTCTCTATGCGATTTGTTTAGGCCATCGTATTTTTCTGCGAGTTGCAATACAAAATGAAGAGTGCCAAAACGTATGGTGCAGATTTTTCTCAAGTGTACGAGTTGTACGACGCGACGGTGAAAATATATCACTTTTTGTTCTGATCTACATATAATAGTAATAGTTTATTATCCTAAAATAAGTTACCTAGTTTAGTACTTTTACACCACTCATTTTGGTGCATAAATAAATTCCCTTGTCCATGTTGCATTAGAGTGAATGGTGTGATGATATTATGGTGCTTGAATGTTTAGTTTATTCTTGCTATAAGCATGATGGGTGGGCTCAGACTCGTGAGTCGTGAAACGAATATATCCATCCCGTCCACATTTTTACATCTTGTGATCTGATGCTGCCTACTTCACCAAAGAGTTTTTTCATGATTAATAATAATATTGAAGCCTTCCTTCCATTTTATACTTGCCAGATATCCAATAATTCAGTTCCGAGTCATCGTCGCGCTACTTCTGGTAGTTCTTTTGAATTTTTAATGAAAGAAAACTGTAGATTTTGTATAAGGTAAATTGCATTGGAGCGTAGTAATATTATGCTAGCGTGAAAGCATTATCAATGCAGAAAAGATAAGAAACGACTGGAACTTGAAATGGAAAAATCAGGAATGGTTTCCATTTTGAATGTTGCTCAATCAAGATAATTCTTATGATATGCAACAAAGACAAAATTATGATCAGAACATGAATCATGGTTCATGGTTAATTCGAAACTTCAATAATTTTACTTAAATGCCTCTTGCTGACAGATCTTCATGAATATCATTATTTATGCGACCGACTATATTCTTTTTCTAGATCGAGCGCTGTTGAGCTGAAACGCTTATATTTTGTTTGACTTTTTTAAAGAGAGTGAAAGAAATGACGATTATGTGTTTTATGATTATTCCAAAAGGGTCATGATTGATGAGCGTCAATGCAAAACTAATGCATAAATCTACCTAAAATAAAATTCAACACGAGCCGAGTAAAAGTTAAGTTGTATGTCATACATAAATAGCACTAAATTACGCGATGCTGAACGAAGGTTATATTTTTTTTTAATTTTTCTCGGTTGTAAAAAGGGAAATTGAACAGTGAAAAATCCATCATAATACTTTTGTGAGAATAGGGGTCACTGATGGTAAATTAAGGTCAAACGATTTAAATACTCTTAACGTCTTAAGTCCTAGAATCCGAAATTGATCAACTATTAAGATTCTGCATTCCTGAAAATTAAAAAGAACAGATAAAAACCGGAAAAGAATAATCATATATTATTTCATTAATGCTGTGTGCTATATGTACGCAGGATTAAAGAAAAGCATTGTTCGAAAATCATAATTTACATCTCACTTGATTCGCTTTCTGTATCAATTAAAAGATTAGGTCTAGCACCTAAGCCAACTTTGAACGTGATGTATCCGGGATTACCTTGGCTTAGGGTGGACTGTCCGGGAGCCATGAGGAGCAAGCGTTGAACCTCACCAGGGGCAGGCATGGGCATGTCAGCGAGTCTTTGAGACAGGTGGACGACAGGAGCTTGACCTTGATTCAAACCTGCTGTAGCATTTATATATTTTTGAATGTAGTCAAGCATGGTGACTTTCTGCAATGCACTAGCAGAATTTTTGCTCCTTTCCTCATTCAGTTGTCTGGTCAAGTCTGAGATTGTAGAGTCTCTATCTTGGATGATGGCTGTGAACTTTGTTTCATTTTCAGCCATCTTCACGTGAAGGGCCGAATTCTCCGATTGCAACTGATTAACTTGCGCCTGAAGGGTGTTAAGTTGTTGTTTCTTCTTATCTCGGTTCAATTTTGCTGCCTTTGCATTTTTCACGCTAGGATCGTTATCGTCTTCCTCCTCATACTTTCTCTTTCTGCGTGATTCTGCGCTTTTGCCGGATTTTCCCTTCGTCGGATGAGGAGATTGGGGTTCAGTCTTAATCACATTGCTTGTGGAGGTTGATGGAACAGTCAAGGATAAGGACAATACTCTGCCGCCATTGAGGTTTGCAAGAGGTTTTTTCATCTCGGTCACTGATGCGGTATTATTGGTAGGAGGGACAAGAAGATTAATTGAATGTTCTTCAGGAAACATAACCGAGTTGTCCTGGATGTTCCTACTGGTCTGGGCAGATTTCCTCCGTGGTCGTTGCTTGATCTGAGCATGGACTAAGGCTGGCTCAACACTGTTAGGTTCGGTCTTGACAGCAAATGTAGACTGGGGCTTAACTTCAGTCGGATTCTGAATTCCAATGCTGGTAATATCATCCATATTTAGGGTGGTATTTGAAGTGGAAGTCTGAGCTGGATTATTAATGAATGACAACAAGTCAAAGTTCGCATCGTTGAAGTAGTTATCAGACAGGCTTTCTTGGGAGGAGGGCTGTTCCTGCGCCCCCTCCAAGGAGTGCGGATTTGCACCTTTTTGATCTCCCTCGGCGAGCCCGTACATGGTAGATTCTTGCATTTCTTGTAAAGTTTCAGTAGTTTTCGTTAAGAGGTCAAAGTCCTCTTTTCCTTCCTTCTCACTCTGACTGTGGTTGTAAATGGGACTGAACGCCAAATCTGATTCTTCGTATTGCATTCCTAGCAAAGCTTCCATGTCCCACACATGGTCCATCGCTTGACAAAACGTAGATTGATCCGATTCCTTTTCAGGGAAAATGTTGTCCCACAAATCGTTCGTCTTCCTGATACTCTCCTCCCCCGCCGTTTTCCAAGCCTTTTCGAACTCGTTCACTTGATACGTGATGTAGTTTTTCACTATCTCCTTTCGGGTCTGAAGCAACTGTTTCGCTTCCTCGTTGTCCCCACTTGGTGGGAAAAGAAAAGGATTCGAAATTAATATCGTATTCATATTAAAATTTTACCCTTGCTGAAGCAATTAGACTTGCTTCTTCAGATGTACTCCTACCTTGAGTTTTTTTTCAATTCGTGAATATCCTTTCCTCACAGGTAATTTAGATCTCAAGTTGGAGAATGGATTTCCAGAGAGCTGAAACGCAAATAAAAATTCTTTGTATAAGTAATTTTTCTAAAAAATCAATTTTTTTAATGTTAAGAAATGGGACATTTTCATTCGTTACAATTCTACAATGCATCCTTTTTTCTTACCAAAACTTTATGTAAATGTTTTCAGTTTAGATTTTCTAAATTAATTAACTTTTTCTTCCTATTTTTTATAATTGTCGACTTTTACTAGGTGTGCAAGTTGGTGTCTCGTGACTGCTAAAATGAGAATGACTCATTCAAACTCGCTCAAGCTCGAGTAACTTTGATCATTGTCGAGCAGATTTGCTGTAGTGTGTATGTAGGTATTATTGCATCAGCCAAAAAAAATTGTTCGACGATTTCTTGTGCTGCCAGTACTAGTACCCATTTACTTTAGCAGATCTAACCTAACTACTGGGGGAGGCAACAAAAACGTTATTTGCAAATTATTATGGGTATAGCCAATTATGCTCGTTCCAATGCCATTATTGTGTAGCTGTGGTGCACATACGAGAGCTTAGGCAAAACGCTTTGTGTGAAGTTGGGGCATGCTGATCAACGCTGAAATGCACTGCACATCCAAATACAATGGATTTCTCGATACGGGGAAATCCACAATTTCAGAGAAATAGAAGTTATTTTTTTATACCAAGTAGAAAGAGATTAGGTACATTTTTTCTTGTTATGAGCATTGCATTTAAACATAGAATTTGGAAAGAGTGTGACATGAATATGCATGCCACTAAATACACGTATGATAAACTCGAGTGAACCCTCTCCCACCTTAACAATTTGTTTTTCGTCTTAGTCATAGTCATAATATAACGCATACCTAACCAAATAATGATAATTTGATACTATATAACAATTCATTCAATTTACCTTTACAATATTTTTTTGTATGAAAAACAGTTTTGCAAAAACGATCTTTTAAAAGCGGCGCTTCAACGTCATTACATCATTATATCCTCTGGCTACACAGAACTATGTAAGGGATAACACGGCGCCCCTGACGCCCATCGTCCACCACCTTCTTTCGTCATCACTATCACTCATTATCCCTACTTCATATTTTTTATCAGCGTTATCATTATCCTTGCTATGCTAAAATAAATAGCTATGTACTTACTTCAAAACTTTCAAATATGCGAAGAGAATAATATAATACCTCATAAGTGGTTATTAACTGAATGAGATCGCCAATGACGTCAATAAAGTAATTGAAGAATGTCATGTCTCGTTTTTAAAATGGAAAAACAACATTGGTCTTTGGTCAATCAATATCTTTATCCGTTTGTCCTTACGTGTTTTCCACAATTGCATAATTAAAATGAGCCATAAAATGGAAAAACAACATTGGTCTTTGGTCAATCAATATCTTTATCCGTTTGTCCTTACGTGTTTTCCACAATTGCATAACTAACATGAGCCCTCATCTAACGCACAGTTGAATCAAACAACAAATTTTTAAAATGCAGTGAGTGAATGATGAGTCATCAAGATAATCATATTTATAAGAAGTAGCATATAGTCATTTAGAAATGCCACTTGCACTAAATATTTTTTTTTAAATTAACTGGCTTTTGCTTTCCCCTAACACGGGCCTAACTGCCTAACATTGATGATACTATAACGCTCACTTATTTAATTGGACATGAAACCCCTTGAGCTTTTCTTAACGGAACGCGACTCTGACATGACACCTCATCAATCAGCCTCCGATTTTAAATGAATTAATCGCAAGACGCCCCCGTAGAAATTAAATAAGAACGCATAACGAAATTGCCATTTTACTTATTCTACAGAAATAAAAATATAACGGAAACAAAAAACTTACCTTAAGAATTTCAGTTGATCTCGGGTTTTTTGTTGAGTGGTTTTGGTGTAGTCGAACCAAATAATTATATCCGAAGGTTACTGAAATTAAATAAGATTCACCGGTGATGGTAAAAAAATTAACTGATGTTTAAGAAACTTTTTGACTTCCAACCGAAGTACCACGACGGCTCTTATTTTTAACTGGATGAAATAAATTCGTACCTTTTTTATAGGTAATTAATTAATCAGGAATATTAGCACCAAAGTTTTTTAACGAATACTTTTTTTTTCTTATTTTTTTTAAATTCTAGCACGAAGTTGCTAAAATTAATTAATTGGGGACAAACGATCAACTCGTTCCTTCCTCTACCTCCACCAAACGTAAAGTGAGATACTGACAATGTTCTTTAGGACATGATATAATGGGATCGGGATCGAGTTATACTCTTTTGTTACCTCTATATTCCTGTCTGAACTTGTTCGTTGTTCATTTCATGTTCATTCGTGATATTTTTTCACGTGTATTTTCTCACACCAACCAAGAATAGACCAGCGTATCATCAGCATTCATGAACGTTCATAAAATTTCATTCTAAAAATTATACACAGAAAGGGTAAAAGAACTCTTTAAAAACGTTCATTTGAATAGAGCGGGGCAGGCCACCCTATTGGGCCGCAAGCAAATAAAGAGTGCTCCACTTCACTCCACACAATGACTTTCTCTGTGTCTGTGCCATATCAGCATCACGTATTTTGCAATTTAATGGCCTCAGTAGGAAAAAAAACTTTTCTACTTATCCCCTTCCCTTACGAATCGTAAGTTATGATGCGGTGTATGTATCATCATCTGCCCAATAAAATTTAACGCCTCCGCCGTAGTTCAACAACGCCGAGGTGGCAAATCGCAAAATGACAGTGATATTGAAACGGCCGAACGCTTGTGCTTCTGCAAGCAAAGCAAAGCAGTAACGACGTGATTTTTATGGGATAACTGATGGATCGTGACTCCGGATAAGAAACCACGCACCGGGCTACACTAAGACAACATACGCTGAAGTGATATTTAGATAGGGGCAATGTGGAAATATGCTAAAAAAAGAGCTTGAGGATTTTAGGAATTGGTAATTCTTGGAAACTGCCGATAAAGAACTTGAAGCGAAGGCCGAATGCTGAAGTCTAAAGACTTTGTCTTTGTCGATGTATGTTCATGAAGTTTCATTAACCGCCATGTGGTTGGATATATACCATCTTTTTTATGTTTTAGACAATTATGAACATGCAGACAAAAGTATGAAAAGAGGTGAGATGAAAATGCAGAATTAGAATTTTCAGGGCGAAGAATGCAATGCATTAATCAAAATCACACGTTCATCAAGATGACATTTTTAGGCTTATAATAATGACAGTTTATTTAATCTCACGTCATAAACTTATTTGAAAAACAAAAATTTGGGCTTTCTTACTTTAATCATTGCACTAGTTAAAGCCACTTATTTTGCAGGAGAGAATAGTTTTTCTAACTTAAATAAATTCTATTTGCAATGCAATAATAATATGTGTATTTTAAAGCGGCTTAATAAAACTCGAAAACAAGCAGTTCTTGTAGTACAGTAGATATTTTAAAGATAATTTAAAAGTTTTGGTTTTCAGACAACTAAAGGCTTCTACATTTCAAAAGTCAATACTCATTTTTATAATGAAAAAGAACAATTACATAATATTAGCTGTATAGTAAACTGGCGCAAAGAGATGAGTTAATAAAAATACTGACATAATATTCTTTCTACTAAGTATATAGATTAATCAATTT
>JAHZMX010003473.1:0-28080 GCA_027743895.1 Seira musarum
GCAAAAACAATTTCTGCGCAACAATCGGAAATGAAAGAGGTTTTAGGGAAATCGATTGGAATAACTGTTGAAAAAGAAATTCCGATAACCACCACCACTACCTCCCAGGTCAGTAAGACAATCGAAGAAAAATTGGAAACCAAGACTATCAAAGACGAGGAAAAGATGGAAAAGTCAATACCCACGCTACTTACTGGTGTAGGGGCAGCCGCAGTTGGTGCGGTTGCGGGCATTGCCGCTACCGTAGCAGCCAAGCTTACAGAGGATCAACCAAAGTCTCGTGATGAATCGTTGGCAACGGATGATTCCGACAAGCAAGATTCAATTCAAATCCCAAGTTTGACTGATCGCTTTAAAGAATCTGAGGGAACTGGGATCATGGAACAAAGTTTACCTGAAGATCTACTTTCATTGGAGTTGGATCAAGGGCATTCATCTTCCTCTGGTTCAGAGGAAGCACAAGAACCTGCACCACCAATCACAACAACTGCGATAGCACCTATTGTCGAAGAAACGGTTTCAGTTGTAGGGAAGGATAAACAAATTGATGTACACGCCATACCAAAGCCACGCGATACAACGCTTGTAGAAATTGTATCCGAAAAGAAGATTGACGATAGACCTATTGAAGACGTGGCCACAGATTTGGAGTCGCAATTGGCAGAATTCGCCGAAATGGGAGGAGTGAGCTCCACCAAAACAACAGAGACCACTGCCACAAAGAAAAGTATTCGAATTCCGGAAACGATTTACAAAGTTGAGGAAACAATCAAGGCAAAAATCGAGGAGGACTCGCATGTCAAAGCCGTAAAGACGTGGCAACCAGACGATGATGATGTAAAAGTCTCCGAGTCAAAGGGAAAGGAGACTGTTCCGGAGGCGACATTGATTGAATTGGAAACTGAAAAGAAACCGGAAGTTGTCGTTACCCAACAAGTTAAACTGATTGAAGAGCAAGTCCGTTCGAAAGAGAAAGATGCGGCTTCTATAAGTCTTGAAATCGGAGACAAAGTTGTAACAATTTCCCAATTCACTGGAGAAGAAAAGTCGAAAGTGATTTCTGTCGATGTCACAGGCAAAACGGAAGATGTTAAAGGGCTGCCGGCGGAAGCATTATCTTCGCCGCCAGAACTAAGGAAGGATTCAACTGACTCGCAAACACTTTCTGCATCTGACATTTCCCCGGGAGTGACAAAAGAATCAGCAGAGAGCTCCGTGTCATCTCTGGAAACACAGTCTGAGTTACTTTCTGGGTCTGCCCTTGAAGAGGAAATTGCTCGTTTAGAAAGAGAAGTTTTCGAAGCGGCGGCAACAGCAGCGATAACCACTGATGTTAAAGCATCTCCCAAGAAATCGGCACAAGATGCTAAATTCGTGGAACATGCGCCACATGATAAGCCACATCTTGCTGAACACTCGCTTGCCCCCATTTCTGAGAAACCAAATCTGTTTCTTTTCCAAGATCAGTTTATGCAACATGCCGCTGATGCTGCTTCAAGCGAAGTGACAGAATCTCAAAAAGCAGAAGACAAGAAGGTAGAAAAAATTGCTGAGGAGAGAGTTACAGAATCTGTTCAAGAGGAGAAAAAATCCAAATCCCCCGAAGAGCTGCTTCCGCACTTCAAGGTAGACAAAGTAAAATCGGACTCTACAGAAGCACTTGAAAGTGTGACTGGTAAAAGTCAAGCGGATGATTTAAGCTTACAATCCGACGTGATTGAGACCGCTTCCATAAGCAGCTCAAGCTCAGCCGTAACCACTGTCATTGAAAAATCTGACTCTCTCGCCGGAAGCGAAACTGACTTGAACAAAAAAGATGCAAAAATTGTCAGTCAATCACAAGTTTCCCACGAAGTGGTACAATCTGAGACGAAGATAACCACCGAAAAGGTGACAGAAGCAGAAGCATCGAAATTACCCAAAGAATCAGAAAGTGTGACTGGTAAAAGTCAAGCGGATGATTTAAGCTTACAATCCGACGTGATTGAGACTGCTTCCATAAGCAGCTCAAGCTCCGCCGTAACCACTGTCATTGAAAAATCTGACTCTCTCGCCGGAAGCGAAACTGACCTGAACAAAAAAGATACAAAAATTGTCAGTCAATCACAAGTTTCCCACGAAGTAGTACAATCTGAGACGAAGATAACCACCGAAAAGGTGACAGAAGCAGAAACATCGAAATTACCCAAAGAACCAGAAAAACCCACAGCATCAGTCTCCCCGCCAGTTACGGAAGAAACGACAAAGAAGACTCCTGAGAAACCTGAAAGAAAGAAACCCGACCAGTTGATGAAAGACGTTGAAAAGTTTGTGGATGAAGCAAGGGAAGCAGCTCTTCAGCTAAAGAAGGAAGTTAAGATGTTGCGACCTGATCTCACACCAACACCAACAGACCAAGCAATGACTCCTGTGCTAAGAGCAATGCTTGGAATTACGGAAGGAGGAATATTTGACGATGACAAATTGGAAACTGTACCTGAAGCTGCAGATGAATCATTGGCAGAAAGGAAAAGCCCACAACACCTTCAAGAGTCGAAGGAGCCATCTCGGGAAGATTCTCCAGAAATAAAAGATCAAAAACAAGAAATCACTGTTGAGGAACCAAAGAAAATGGACATAATCAAGCAACAAATGTACTTCAAAGAATATTCACCTCGTCCAGAGGTCACCAAAACAGAAGACATAAAACATGGTGCAACGACTCCACCACCAAGCACAACGACATTCAAACCAAAGTCACCAGTCACGGAACATAAAACAATTTCTTCACATCATGAATCATTTGTACGAGAAATTAAGGTTTCATTTGATCGGGGACAATCGGAAGCGGTGAAACGTGTATCCCCTACAAAAGAACGGGAAAGGTTTTCCCCAAAGGAACCACTTTCACCAACAGAGCCACGCTCTCCAACAGATAAGCGAACACGCTTTTCCCCTCCAATTTCACCAAAAGAACGAGGATCTCCGAAGGGAGCATTGTCTCCAACAGAAAGGCGATCTCCGAAGGGACCGCTTTCACCAACGGAACGGCGATCCCCAAAAGAGCCTCTTTCACCAACAGAACGGCGATCTCCAAAAGAGCCTCTTTCTCCAAAGGGAAAGAAATCTCCTAAAGAGCCACTGTCCCCTAAAGAAAAGAAGAGCCCTACAAAAACGCAAATCCCATCATCAAAAGGTAAAACATCTCCAAAAGAGCCCTCTTCCCCAAATGAAGAGCAATATTCGCCAAAAGAAGCGAAAGATATTGATCAAAAAGAAATTGATACAAGAGAAGAAGAAGCAGACGAAGAGGAAGTAAAGCATTCGCAAATGTCTGTTCCTTCTCTAGAGTCAGCCGACCCCAAAGGAACCACTTTCACCAACAGAGCCACGCTCTCCAACAGATAAGCGAACACGCTTTTCCCCTCCAATTTCACCTAAAGAACGAGGATCTCCGAAGGGAGCATTGTCTCCAACGGAAAGGCGATCTCCGAAGGGACCTCTTTCACCAACGGAACGGCGATCCCCAAAAGAGCCTCTTTCACCTACAGAACGGCGATCTCCAAAAGAGCCTCTTTCTCCAAAGGGAAAGAAATCTCCTAAAGAGCCACTCTCCCCAAAAGAAAAGAAGAGCCCTACAAAAACGCAAATCCCATCATCAAAAGGGAAAACATCTCCAAAAGAGCCCTCTTCCCCAAGTGAAGAGCAATATTCGCCAAAAGAAGCAAAAGATATTGATCAAAAAGAAATTGATACAAGAGAAGAAGAAGCAGACGAAGAGGAAGTAAAGCATTCGCAAATGTCTGTTCCTTCTCTAGAGTCAGCCGCAAAGGCTGACACTAGCGTAGAAGGGAAAGACACTGCTTGTTTATTTATAGGAGCGTCCTCAACAACTGCTACTGTTACCGCTATCACTAGCCAATTTGAGCCCGTCAAGAGTGCCAATGCTACCGCCACTTCAGCGCCTGGAATTGGTGATGAGGCGGCTAAAGTGGCAACAGCAAAGTCTCCAATGACAACTTACGCTCCCGAGATCGTTCAAACTCCCCAACACATTCTCGATAATGTGTCTGAGAGGAGTGTAGTACAAGAGCGACACGAGCAATCATCATCATCACTCGAAAAACAATTGGCTACACAAGTGCATACCGCAAAAGAATCCCTAGTTACCGCTTCAAGCAGTACTAGTGCTTTTGTATCCACCACCTCAGCTACTATTATCAAAAGGGAAGAAGTAGAAATTAAGAAAGAAGATATTAAACCACGTACCTTTGCTGCTGTTGACCTCACCTCTTTGGAAAAGAAGAGCAAACGTTCGTTTGGACCTACCAAGTTAAGCAAAAAGGAAAAACCTTTCCGGTATTCCGTACCTGATTTGGAGTATCAAATTCATTATGCAGAAATGCCGCGCCCACGCTCAGCCCCTGCTATTATTACTTCCGAAGTGTTTGTGAAAACGTTGGATTTCGTTTACTCTCAGAAAGGGCAAGTTCAAGAAAGCTCTTATTCTTTTGATGGAGATGGGGTTCAATTATTCATCGGCTCTTCATCGACTGACGAGGGTTCGCCTGCAGCTCTTGCTGTGAGATCGCCACAAACAACGCAATCCTCAATAAGCGGAGGAGTTAGTCCTCCAAGCGAATCCAAAGGCTCTGGTTCCTCCAACGGTGGAGCCCACGGACAAAGTCATGAAGCTTCAGAAGCATCTTCTGTCAAATCAGACTACTCGTCTCAAAAACATGCATCCTCAGGTGGAGGAAGTTCCCCAAAGGGAAAGCAATCTGATGAGGGAAGTGAATCAATTAGCCGAGCATCTTCAGTGTCTGGTGGCTCTGTAGATTCACCCCAAGTACTCCAGAGAAGTCAAAGCCACAGCAGTCATGCGTCATCTGCAAGCTATGCATCTCCAGCAGTCGGCTCCGCACCAATGTCAATATCTTCTGGATCTTCAGTAGCAGCATCTGCAACCCACTCTGAACAATCCTCCGGGAGCGGTGGAAGTAAAAGAAGTTCTCGATCTGGCTCTGAAACATCGTCAAAATCTGTGTCTCTGAAATTGTCGACATCGTCATCAAATAAGTCTCATGCTTCCAGCAAATCTCATTCCAGCTCTAGTTCCATAACCTCTGTAACACATTCCTCTCCTAGTAAGGGTTCATCTAGTGTGACATCTGAGGAAGGTAGTTGTAGCGGGGGTATGGCAGTAGGTGGGGGTGGGGGTACTGGTTCAATGGGCTCAGGAACACAATCACGATCCTCTTTGGCATCATCACCCATCTCAATCTCTGGGTCGGAGTCAAGAACATCGGAGTCTACAGAATTACAAATCACTAGGTTGTCTCCGCCACGAGTAGATTCCAGTGGGCAATATCCCACTGTTGTTGAGACACTTTCACCCTTCATCCAATTCAATTACTCCGTGAAAGGTAATTAATTAATGAACAAAATACTGTATCAACTTCAAACTTCAATTGAAATCGAGATCGGTTGTTTCTTTCGAAAGCGTTTATATTATAATTTTTGTTTGATAAGTCATGCGGTCTTATTCAGTTTCCGTTTCTATTTTTCGTTGCACATCTATTTGGACTTTTTTGGAATTGCAACGTGCCAGTAGTGAAAGAGATGTGAATGTTATTGATAAGTTGTACAAAGAAAAATACTGCATACCTTCCACAAGAAACCCCATCCATCATGACACCATTACCACCATCATTATATCATAATCCAAAAACACAAAAAACAACACACCATTTTTTATTAGAAGTACATATTATTTACTTGTGAATAACAATGGTATATAAAAATCCTTTCACTGGATGCATTCCTTTTTATACCACACACAGGTCCGAGAAAAGAATCAGTTAATTCTGTTCCTTCTTCAGGTATTATTCCACTTTGTCTTTAGGGTGCAGGATTAATGGCGATATTAGTGAGCAAACTGCATTATGATTTCTGTTCTGTAGATTGCCTGCATGCTCATGTCCTTTATATCTGTTAAGTTTCATTACACATAAGATTTTTTTATCATTTGATTATGTTGTGAAACTTTTCCAGTATAATGTGGCGAATAATATTGCCAGCGAAAGAGAAAAGAAGACGCTCTTGCTCCTCAGAATCAGTAAATCCCTATAAAAATGTTTATACTTTGTGGTCATCATCATAAATCAAGACACCCAGACCCCACTTCTACTTACAAACCTACCTTCTTCCTCCCAATGTTAATTGTGGTCCCATCCAACTGAACCAACCTTCATTTATCCATCAAGAAATGTTCAGTTTTGTTTTTCAAGTTGGCATACAAGTGTACACTCTCAAAAATACCATCAATCGTCGCGATCGCAGAGAACTGGATTATGTCCATGTCCGTTACTTTTCCGTTTGTTTTAATTAGTTTTGAATTTGTGTCTTCCCCAAGCCCCGCGTTGCAAGCCTTCGTTCAGTTTATTGAGTCGCTGTGTAAATTGTCTTGCTTCTTTTCAGTTTTTCATCAGTCAAGTCAGGAATTTAGTATAAAAGTATTATGTTTGCATTTTTCAACTGCTTTTCAATTTTTTGAGTTGATTTTATTCTTCTGTTTCATGGAAATGTAAGACAACCCCTCGGATGATGATATGAGTACTTTATGTCAAAAATTAATTTTAAATTAAAAATGTACATTGACTCCTCATCAGGTGAAGAAAGCGATAACGTTGACAATCTTCCTCCTCCTAAAAACTAACTCGATTTCCAGTAATCATACTACGACTACTTCTTTACAATACTTCATCTTTCGTCACAATTTTAAATCTTGACATTGCATCATCGTCATCATCATCATCATCATCATTACCTAAGTTTTCCCTACTAAATTATGAGAATCAGTCAAGATATGGCTTTGAGCGGATCTGGAAACGAGAGTAACCGTTCTTTTCCTACCACTTTGCGTCCCGAATCCCCCGATGGAGACGAGAATGCATTAACAGATATTGAGGATATGGACGATGATGCTCGTCCGCTTCTTCAACCAGCAGCCGCCGCAAATTCTCTGAATGTTCCAACACGTCGTCGCGGAAGTTCCAATGAAGATGAAGGGGCAACGGATACTGAGCTATTTTCTGAAAATGAAGATGAGCCAGGAACATCCGCTGCTGCATTACTGCAAGAAGAAGTGAAATTTCCGGAGAATTTAGAAGCGATTGAAAATATCCTTAAAAATTATTCAAGTGCGGGAGAAGTGTGCATTGAAGATAATACTGGAGAGCGTGTTGTTCGTTCAACGAAAATTTTATCTCGAGCATCCATATCCAGTCAGGGGGATAGACTAGAGCTGGTGAATGAGGAGGATGGGTTAACAGACGTTGAGGAAATGGATGGAGATGGCGATATAGAATTGGATATTGTGGATACTGATGCTCCTGGATTTTCTCCAACTGCACATGGTTGCTTCGTTGAGTTCACTTTTCCGGATACTTTTGGGAAGGATGAGGTTAGAATTTATGAGAAGGATGCAAGTGAAGTTATCCAGTCAACTGAGAGAAAGTATTCCTTGATTGAATTCTTGCAAAATGAGGATGCATTCACGGAACTTGAATCACTTGAATCAAATTCAAACACTCCGAGAAAGTTGTCCATTGATCATAATCCAAACCGAAACCCAACTCCGGAGTTTGCTGTGGATCCTATGACAGACGAAGAAGTATTAGAACATGGTGAATCGAGTACTGATCGTAAGGCAAGTCTCATGCCCAACGAAATGAGATCAATAACACCTTCCGATTGTGGTGATGATAGATTGTATGAAAATGTAACTGACGAGGAAGGCGTCGACGAAGATGCAAAGAAAAAGGCTGTAAGCTTTGGGGGAAATCTTGCTGTTGATACAGTTGATCCAGGAGCACTGACAGATTGTGAAGATATGCAAGACTCTGATGATGAAAGGGAAACGGACGATGACTGGAAACCAGTGAAACCTCCAAGTGGTCCAGCTCTAGATAAAATATTTCAAGCCAATGTTGCTGCGGCGCATACCAAAATAAGTATGAAAGACCAAGAACCCGAAGAGCCTTACCCAGATACCCCGACTGATGACGAAGAAATTCATTGCAAAATAATTGATTCTCGTACACTAACCCCACGACTGGTCATTTACAACCACAGAGACCAACTTGCAATTGAGTCTGAGGACGAAGGGATGGGTGGTGGCGTCACGGATGTTGAGGACTTTTCATCCGTTGAGCACGATGAGGCGGATGACTCGCCATCCTCATCTCGAACTGAATTAACGGATCCGAAAGTCCTTCAAGATATCTTGGATGCAAACTGTTCCTCCGTGTCGGTTCAAGAGTCCGAAGTTTTCCAAAATGGAGAAACAAAATCCAGATCCGGATCTGTTGCCACGGAAACGGAAGAGATGGCTGATGAGAAACGAAACTCGATCTCATCAATCCCAAAAATTGTTGTTCCTGAAGGAAGCGAATCTACAGGGAACATGGTTCGCAGGAGGGGAAAAAAGAAGCATGCAAAGCGAAGTATTTATTTTCGTATTCTATTTCAATTTGCAATATTTAAAACGCCACGGAATTGCACTTGATTGTCACAATCAACGATCATTTATCATTTTAATATATTTTTTATATAACTTTAAGTTAATAATGTTGCTACCAATTTTTTATTATTATTAAGTAGATTTAACGGTAAGTTGTAAGCTTGAGCTTCTTAGAGCGATCACAGAGTCTAAAATATGTTATTTTCCAAAGAGTACAACAAAAAGATCAATCAATTTGAGGCACTCTTCGTCAACTACTTATCTTAGGAGAAAACGCATATATTTTTTTCGTTTGTTTTTTTTCAGTTCTTAACATTTACTTGATTTAAACTTACTTAGTTGTCCCTTCAATCCAAACATCTTTAAACTTTTTTTTAAAATTTTTGCATTCCTTTGGTGAATATGCTGTATTACCTCTTTAAATATTAGGTACATTCAAGTAAAATGTTTGACATATTACGAGAAACAGTTTACATGTACTTGTACGTATGTATTTATATGTTATGTTTGTACGGAATGATATTACGGAGTATTGGTAAAAAAAAATATCCACCTGTTGATTGATTATTGATTACCTAATTTGTTGCTGCACTTCTAATTAGCCTTGTTGAAGTAGAGTTGCTCATATAAGTTGTATTTTTATCCCCCTTGTTATTTCTAGAACGAGAGTCCGCACAATCACAAATTCAGGATGATGAGCCAAGATCAGGTAAGAAAAATGAAAATGTTCACTATTGAAATTCATCACATCATCAATATTTTTAGAACTACAAAAGAAAAGACAGATTCGAATTTTTCAACATATTTTTTACACTTTCCATTTCTTTTTGAAAAATTCATTTATTTTTTTTCTATAAATTTTTTTGGTGCTTGTGGATCGGTATACATGATGCTTTTGATATAATGCGCATAATTTTTATGTTGCTCGATTGCATGGCGCTTTATTATTCGGAATACTATAATGGGATGGGGCGTGCATTTATAAGTATTTCTTCATATAACCATAACATGTCTCAAACGGCTTTCTTCAGACATTTAGTCAGCTAGGATCAAATAGGGCTTGTATAAAAAACATTAATTTTTGGAGAAAAGGATATCTTTCTGCTTATCTTGCATTGGGAATCCTAATCTATTCTTGCAAATCCCATTCAAAAAGAATCTCAAGTCTCCCCGCCCGTTTCCCCGACATCTTTTTACGATACCGTGGCACCCAACATTTGCGTGAGTCCCATTCCTGGAGCCCATGACGACCTCCGTCAACAACGACAACAACAATCAAGGGACCGACATGAAGGGTCAAAGAGCCCATCTGTGATTTTCGATAAAGGTCCAGAAGACGGGAAGGGAAGTCCAATTCATGCGGAAATAAAACTATTGGTGAGAACTTCAGAGAATGGAAGGGAAAGTGTGGAAATAAGAAGTTTGAAAGAAGTAGTAGTTCCCCCACCAAACACATCAACACCATCTTCATTACAACCTTCACCCATTCCACCACCAGCTACACCCACTTCGCCCAGTAGTTCGAAGAAAAATCCGGATTTGGGAGAAAGAAGTAATGTTGAAGAAGAAGACGCGGAAGAAGAGAGGGTTGACTCACCCATCGTTACGCAAAAGTTGGTCGTTCGGTTTCAAGAAGGTGAACAATGATGCTTTCAAAAAATATTTCGCGTGCAGCTTGAATGTGTGGGTTGCTTTCTTTTTGGCAAGAGAGTGTTAGTGTGTTTGAATGTTCTGCTCGAATGAAGGACTGGGGTTTCAAAAAAAACTTTCTTGCTTTCCTCTCTTTTCTCTTACCCAGACGTCGCTTGTATGAAGATAACAAAGAATAAAACTGAGCTGCCTACAAAATCTTTCTGCTCCATTTCTTCGCTAACAACTCGCTTCCAAAGTAAATAATTTTACATTCTCTCTATCTCTCTATCTCCTCTGTAAATTTACATTTTAAAACAAGATACTTGCTCTTCTTCACTTCTTCATCATAACACTTGACACCAGTAGGGCCATTGTGTACCTTTCTAATTAAACAAACCACTCACGAACGAAACAGAAAATCGGAAATTAGAAAGGAAGCTCTTGTCATCAAACTTTTTCAGATCCCTCTCACGTGGACAAGACTACCGAAGTAGTTCATACCTATGCAGAGTCTACTAGTTCTTCTTCTCCTGGACCATCTCCAAAGGTATTCCAAGAGTGTTTGAGAACTGCCAAAACTACCACGACAACGACGAGGACAACGAGAACGAGAATTTTGCCGGAACGTAGGAGAATCCCTCGTGGCAATCAAAGAAATCCGATTCCTGGCAGAGGGGTAGAAATTACTGAAATTCTATCGGATGAGGATAATGACGATTTAAGCGTTCCTCTTGAGCAACAACCTGAAACTTTGGAGGAGGTTGAGGCTCAGATTGTGGAGCAGCTGTCGTCGCAACAACCATCTTCATCCTCCGTAGATACTGCAAAATCTGATAAAATTGTGGAAGAAAGTGAGGATGAGGATCGGAAGGCTTTTGAGGTCGAGGCTGAAATTCAACAGACTCCCATTAGTCTCGCCTCAAGAGACCAATCTGACGGAGTCGGAGTAGAAGAAGTCACTACAAATGGTCATCATCATCAAGAAGTTGACCAAGCGGAACTCATTTCTACAAGAATTTATGGGGGTGAAATCGTAGATGATATCATTTCTCAAGCGGTTTTCAGAGTTAATGATTTAGTTCCTAAAGAAGAGGATGAAGAAGCTCAAGAAGATCAACCTGAACCACATTCACAAACACTTGAAGAAACCAAAGAAGATAGTAAACAACCCGAGGAGGAAGAGAACATTTTGGACGACACACTAAATCAAGAAGAAGAAGAAGAGCACAAGAGACCAGAGAGTCCAGTTGATTTGGTAACTGAAGAAACTGAAGCCGTTATTGCCGCTAATGAGGAGCCTTCCATTATACCAGAGCAAGATTCTGAGCCATCAAGTCAGTCAGATTCCATTACAGTAACATCCCCAGAAGAAGAGAACGTTCCAAATCTCCAACCTGACGATGCTGTCGTTGAAAGTGTCGAAGTTGAAGAGAAAGTGGAAGATGATCAAGGAGCAGCGGAACCTGATACGTCTTCTCAACCAGCTTCTTCAGGCGGTGGAAAGAAAAAGAAGGGAAAGAAGAAAGGAAAAAGGGGTGGTGGTGGCGGCGGCGGAAATGGGAATTAGTAGGAATATTTAGTAAGATGTTTTGTTTTTCTTTCCTTTTATTTTTAACGTTTTTGTGGCTTGACATATTCAGACTGAGACTAATTGAATGAATAACAATACGATGCAGATGCAGGGTTTTGTGTGGTGTACTAGTTTCATTCTAGTTCATTAACAATTCAAGTTCGAATTATCAGTCATATTTTGCATACACAATTCATAAATGGCATACGAAGGGTCAAACTACGGCGGATGGGTTACCACAGTGAGTAGGTCGTTGTATTTCCGTTGCATAATTGCGTGTACATGTAAGCACATTTTTTGCGCTGTTGTGATGTGATGTGATTGTGCGTATGTATTATTGCATTCCTTATTTCACTCACCCAATTCAGTTTACCTTTGTTTTTAGCATGTCACCTTTCCAGATAAAATGGTGTTGCAAAATGTATTCTTATTGTAATACCTAAACTGAAACACTTCAGATTAGCACTACCCATTGTGGCTATTATTTTGTAAAAATAAATATATAATTTTAGGGTTTCTAAAACATTACGATTTAAGTTTCTTATCATCAAAATTATTGTCCGCATAAATGTGTCGCTCACCTCACCACAAGAGCTTTTGTGAATATAAATATTTATGTAACCTGCTTTTGTGAATTTTTATTACTCAACCAAACAACTCGATGTGATTTTATTTAATTTTAATTTTATTATTTCAGTTATATCCCATTTTTAAGTTTATTCTCCAACAAAAACTACTTACGATGTACAGTAAAAAGGAAGAGAAAGGTTAACACTACTGAGGAGTATTCTTAAAATGATTGTTACAATACAATTAAAAACTGCATGGGTTTGTTTGCTGTAAACAATAACCATTTTCCGGTTTCGCATTCCTCCTAACCTAACTCTAGGTTCATATGACTTGTCTGACGTGAGCGCTTCTCCATCCCGTGTCGTCGAAAACGTCGGAACCTTCACCGAACGCCACAAGTTCTGGAAGGAAAAGGATGATGAGGAGCGAAAGAAAAGAGAATCTGTGACTTCAATTGAAGACTACACGCAAGGCTTCGATAACCCAGCTTTCGCTGGAATTGAAACAATGGATTCACGAACAACTGTTGAACAAAAGCCTCCACAACAGAGAAGAACGCCAAGTCCATATGAAATAGAAAGGAGCAAAGAAGCCATATTCCTGGACACTGATGATCCCGATCAAGAAGAAGAAGTTAAATTAGAAGATTTAGTTCAATATCAGGTGAAACAGGAGACACATCGTGCTCCTACAACATCATCAAAGGTGGAAACAGATAGGAAGGTACTTTTCCAGAGCATGTCAAGTTCTACAGACAAGTCATTGAGCCTTGACTCCGAAATGCAACTTAAGGAGCAAATCAGTCGGGAAATTTTTGAGAGCGAATTGGCAGAAAAAATTGAGTCGCTCGAGCCTGAAAGTAAAAGTCTGATCCAGGAAGCATATGAGATTCGGGATGATAGTGGATCTGGAGATGACAAAAGTGAGACTGAAACGACGGAGAAATTGCAAGCGGGTTTTATTACTGGAGAAAGGTTAGAGGATGTTAGGCAAATGGCATCTTCTCTCGTCTCAGAAATTGAATCAACGGTGGAAAAGAAATTCGAAAGCGTAACTGGTGTTGCCGGTGGAGTGGAACCGCACAGACCGTCGGCCCCATCTTCAGTTGACATTACAGACGAGGAGCTTTTATCTACTGGGGACATATCTTCGCCTGAGCCCCAGCGTTCCTATAAGGTAAGCCTATTTGAATTATTGAGTTTTCCCTTTGGCAAAATTTAAGATTCTTTAATGGAAAAAATGATTCTACTAAAAATTCTTTTCATATTACTGATTTTTATATTCAAAACATAATGCAATAAGTAAATATGATCTAAAATCTATAATATATTGCCATATCCTTTCATTTTCATGTCTTCTAAAATGTTTGAAATGTTTTGGGTAATTTAGTGTGAGGGAAGCGAGAGGCGAGAATCTGGTCTTGATCTTCCGACTGGAAGCTCCGCCGGAGCTACGGAAACAGGAACGCCTGATACGCATGCAGTCCGATCCTCCTCCTCGGGAGAATTCTTTACTGCTCAAGATGATAACACTATAAAAAGTTCTTCTGACGAGCCTTCACGTCCAAAATCTTGGGATTCATCGATTCTCGGACAAGTATCAAACAACTTCCCTGCCTCCCATTCTGAAGGAGCATCTGAATACCAAACTGCATTAGGAGCACAATCTGCCGCGTCGTCCTCTGAGAGCTACTTGGGAAGTTTATCCAGTGATGCATCAGCGTCTGGTACTCTCGTTGCATCTCAAATTGATTTGGGTCAGGATTTGCTTGGAGACGAAGAAGAAGAAGCACAACATGCTCAGGTCCGAACACAAGTGTCTCTGGAAGGGGGAGATCACAGTGGGGCAACTCGATCCATTTACTGTGAAATTGGAGGTAGCCAAGGAATCCCACCGCCTGGTACTGGTTTTCCGGTGACACTCACCTCGTCCACGTCTGGAACGACTGTCTGCACACAGGTAGAAACAACATATGAGGCAAGTGTAAAGGGTGACCCTGAGTTAGCGGATGATCAAGATGGGAACATTATGATTTACGAACACTCCATCCGAGAAATTCCAGAAACCATAGCAACAACAACGACAGCAACTCAACAGCACAGCGTAAGAAAACATCGTCGTTCAGAAAGTCAGTCTTGGGGTGACTCGCCTTTAAGGTATGGTATCGAAGAAAGAATTGAAGAGGAACAGTTAAAAGACATTGTTTTCCCCTCTGAAGAGGATGAAATTCAAGATTTGTTTGAAACGTCGGATGACATTGATGATCCGATCCAAAGACCGATCACTCCAGAACCACCACAATTCTCTCCAGACGATCAACCAAAAAGAATTTATTACTCCGACTCATCTTTTGAACAAAGTGTAGAAGGACTTTTGGAAGATGATGATACGGAACCACGGGCAGAATTTACGATGGAATATGAGAGGGTAATTGCCCCTCAAAACCGGCTTGAGGATATTGAAGAAGAAAGCTCCGTGAAGAATTCGCCAAAATCCGTGATGAGCTTAGAAATGAGCTCCTCTCTGCCAGAACTTGAGGAGAGGAATGGGAATGGAAACGGAGAGAAAAGTGCTCGGCCAGGATCAAGGGAATCATCGTCATCGTTAAAAGAATTTGAGAGATTAGAATGCGCCGTTTTTGAGGAAGAAGTAGTTAGGAGGGATGAGCCAACACTTTCAGAAATAGAAGAAGGTCATGAATCTCAGGTTTCAGAAATGTCTGAGGCTACTGAAATTTACGGTGAACACGACTCTGGAGAATTGGAAGATGATAAATTGAAGAACACATCATCTCAGCAATACGAAACGGCAGAGGATGCTTCACAAATGACGGACATTCAAGATTTGGCATTGGATATTGATCCCATGATGAGTTTCTTTTCCACCACAGTCATTGAGCCACAGACTCCCGATACCACTGAAACTAGTCAACTTGATGATTTCCAACAAAGATCCAGTGAACTGGTGCAAACAACAGATGCAGACTCCAGTCTTGAATTCAGGGCTCCCGATAAATATGCTCCGGATGCTAAAATGACTTCAAGTGGAGATTCGCTCGATGATCACACTGGAAAAAATCTGATGGAAGTTAGCCGAGATTCTCTTGACTTTGAACATGACCGTAAAGAAACCTCAGACATCCCTGAAATGGTAGGGTCGGCAGATTCATTAACTGGTGCAAGTGGAACTTCACGACGCACAGCATTCCCACCTCCAGACGAACTATCCTTCGACACAGAGCCTTTGCCTGGCCCATCCCGTCCGAAAGAGCCTGGGATGTCTGATTCGTTAGAACTTCAGCCAGGACAAACTTTCCCAGGAACAATGACTGAGTCTGCAGATTCCCTTAACGAAGGGAAGTCTGGAGCTGATGAAAGGTCATCTGGAACAGGAGGGGCTGAAGGTGTTATGGTTACGTCCTCCGATTCTCTTGAGGGACAAGCAATTGATCCATCCGCATCTTCTAACACCAGCACTGCTGGTGACGCTGCCATGTGGTCAAGCACTGGTGGTGGATCTGCCTCCACGTTGGTATCCAGCCAGGAGGATTTGACTCTCGAAAATCAATAAAAAAACTGCATAGTGTTAACCCAATAATAACAACTCAACTGAGACGTTGGCGAGTATTCCTGATCATAAAGTATGATTAATTACATGTAACAACTCAAATCTACCTACTACCTCTTTCGCACCATCGCTTACTTTAATTTTATCAATATTTTGTTTTTTGCATTTTAGTTTACATTTTTACGGGTGAATATTCTAAAAACACTGATTTTTCACGTACATGCAACACGTTTTTATATTTCATTCCCGATAAAATGGATAAAATGGTTTAAATATTTCAGTGATTAACTCATTTCCACTTCTCTCCTGTTTAATGGATGTCATTGTTCTGGTCTGTAGTATAATTTGTTTTCAAAACCAGGTAATCTTATTCTTCAGTCTTTAAAAAATTTGTCCGAATATCAATTTGACTCTTGAAAATCAATAAAAAAACTGCATAGTGTTAACCCAATAATAACAACTCAACTGAGACGTTGGCGAGTATTCCTGATCATAAAGTATGATTAATTTCATGTAACAACTCAAATCTACCTACTACCTCTTTCGCTCCATCGCTTACTTTAATTTTATCAATATTTTGTTTTTTGCATTTAAGTTTACATTTTTACGGGTGAAGATTCTAAAAACACTGATTTTTCACGTACATGCAACACGTTTTTATATTTCATTCTCGTGGATAAAATGGTTTAAATATTTCATATATACTCATTTTCACTTCTCTCCTGTTTAATGGATGCCATTGTTCTGGTCTGTAGTATAATTTGTTTTGAAAACCAGGTAATCTTATTCTTCAGTCTTTAAAAAATTTTTCCGAATATCTTCAACTAGGTAAAATGAATCAGGTAAACCTTTTATGATAATGATTTGGTAACATTAATATCATAATCATACCTTCAAAATTTAAAGACTCTGTGGTCGACGTACTTGCTACTGCGTGTCACAAAATCATCACAAGAGTAAAAATGTATATAGTACACACGAAAACGTAGGCTTACCCATACCCACATAAATTGACCCTTCTCAATCAGGATTGGTAGATAACCTTACACTTTCAAATGCACACAACAAATAAACATTTTGAATTTTCATGGACATTGTAATTCGTGTCGTGTCGTGACCCTTCCATTCATTCCATTGGAGGCTACTTACTAACACTTAATTTTTATATTGATCATGATTTTTGTGCTTGTTTGGTTATTTTGAATTTCTTTGTCTTGTGAATGTCAACAATCAAGTGCAATTACGTTCCGGCTTGTCTAATTCTCTGTAAACTCATTCACTTATTTAATTTCTTCGTGAATATTTTTCAGGAGCTAGCTCACCGGGTGACTCCTCATCACAACAAAGGGCAACTGCGGTTGAGCGATCCGTGTCACCCGAAGTACCCTCATCATCATCAAGGGAAGATTGAACAACTACTACATTCAAACTAAATTACTTATTGAATCTATCTACCATACCAATGTAACTGTAACTTGTAATTGAAATGTCTTCTGGAAGTCACCATAACGCTGTTCACGGCGTAGTGTACCAACGTTTCAATTTACCTATGAGTCAATAGAAGCTAGTTAGATCCCTAAAATGTTGTGCTAATGACAGGTAGATAACTGACATTATAAAATAACCATTTACTGTAATTGTACATTAAATTTTTTTTGTGTTACATATTGCCATTAATTTTAGTAAATCATGTTGAACAAGAACCTCTCGTGTACATAAAAACTGGGCTCTGTTGTCTTTCTCTTTGGATAAGGTTAATTAATATGTATCGATTTCAATTCTTTATTAATTTAATTGTGTAAAACATGGAATACTACCTATGTAGATGTGTAGTTTTTAATTAATTGCATTTTTTCGGGGCCCATACCCGCCCCGAATACCTAGTTTTTATTTTTTGAGACCAAAGTGCATTGCATTTTTGCTCTCATCTTCTCCTGTAAAATCTAATTTTCAAATATGCTTCCGTTCCCTTATACCAATAGTGAATTATCTACGAAAATAAAAACATATTATTAAATAATGATGATATTAATCTATTGATCCTAAATGACTAAATTATAGAAATAAGGTACAAAGGATGCTAAAAATGATTGATGCACCTTCATAGTGGAAATTGAAGGAAGGATGAGATGAAACTGTGCCCATGCTTTTCTCTATGTCAATCGCTTCACTCTGATGAAGCTGGGCTACCTTGTTAATAAAAATGATTTAAAAAGATTCATCAAAGTAGATTCCAATTTTTTTGTACTAAATATAAATACTGAAGGTTTAAGTATTTTAAAGAAAAATACGAAAATGCAATGCAAAAAAATATACAAGTATGCCACCAAGTGACCCTAAATGAAAATTGCTTTGTGAAGGAAGCTACACAGTTTCCTTCTTGCTTAATGAGCAATAAAGATAAATATGTATATTAAGTGAAACTATATGTTAAGTAGTTTAGTACTTAATCGTAATCAAGCTAAAACTTTTATCAAGGGATCCAAATAAAATCATTGTTACTGTTGCAAAAACATTTTTTTTGCTAATTGATGGGTACGGGAAAATGCAAACAACGAGATAATTAGGGAAAACACTAAATAATTTCTACACCTGTGTAAAATCCGACAACACTATTTATATTAATGAATGACAAGGACTCGAAGAAAAAACAAGTCATGCCATGTCATTCATGACATACGCTACCAATTCAATATTTATGCATCCTCCTGCGTGTGTGTGGATTGATTGTTTGTTTAAACGGGAAAATATTCCAGCACGGAGACACATAATTCCTCTTTACGACTTCAGGACGTTTTGGCAACTTTCTCTAAACTCCAACCAATCTGGGACTCTCACGACAACTATGGAGCTATTATATTCGACACGAAATAAGAAGAAATCTGCATCAACATTCTCCTCTCTCTCTCACAAATTAAATGTCACGAAACCTGAGAAATAATCATTGAGTAATTGATTATTTAATCTGTTTCTCTCTTTCGATAAAAAATATGGACTTGTGAAAAACTAAATGGGCAAATCTGAGCAACTTTCAAAAAAATATACTATTTGCTGCATTCATGTAAAAATTAATATTTACTGGGAAGATAAATTAATTGTTACACCCAACCCCACCACCCAAAAATATCCAGGCTATTTGTAGTGTGCAAACAAAAATGATTAAAACCCCCATGGAGGATTTAAATCTGTTTAAAAAATCAAACGAATTCTCCTTTCCCATCAGCAAACAATGCTTACATAATTTTGCCTTTCCGGTAGATTAGGTACTTGTGACGCTGAAGGCTAAAAACGCTGATTTTACTGTCATTTTATTATTACTACATAAATAATTACTACTGGTAAAAAAAATTATACTTGACTAGAGTGTAGATTTCAAATGGGAGATGATGACCTACTATTGTTACTAGCATAAAACATAATGCAAAAAAAATATATGTAAGTACTACTACTTGCGAGGAAATCAGCTAAAAACATTATGATATGAATGATGATGGTAAGAAAAGTTTTGACTGTCAACTTGTGACGCTGAAGGCTAAAAACGCTGATTTTACTGTCATTTTATTATTACTACATAAATAATTACTACTGGTAAAAAAAATTATACTTGACTAGTGTGTAGATTTCAAATGGGAGATGATGACCTACTATTGTTACTAGCATAAAACATTATAATGCAAAAAAATATATGTAAGTACTACTACTACTTGCGAGGAAATCAGCTAAAAACATTATGATATGAATGATGATGGTAAGAAAAGTTTTGACTGTCTTGTATTTCAACCTATGATATGATATACTTATGATACACTACTATTTACAATAGAAGAAATAAAAATATTGCGCTAATTGTCAAAGAAAGAAAACAAGAATTAATTTGCCATTTTTTCAAGAGCATATAGAAAGCGTTGCAGCATTTTTATTATCATTGTTATATACATTTTACATCAAAGTACACAATCCATCATGAATACGCATTACAAACTCCCATTTCCTTCTTCAGTACTCATAAATCATCACCATTCCTTATCTTATTTTATTTGCATTACATTTAGAAAATTAAAATGGTTATAATCCATAGTACCGTACACATTGCATTGGCACGCGTAATTAGCACACTTTTTCTCTTTGATCTTATCTCTAATAAAATACATTAATTTTTGTTTATGATATATTGAATACAAATAAATCATGAATTATGGGGGAAAGGTACGAAATCATCTTCTTTTTTCAGGAGATTGTCAAATACTTGCATTCAAAACATCATCATCATCACAACATCACAATAATTCATCACATCCAAAAATATTAAAATCATCAATCTTTAAGATTATCTATTATTTATGATCATCGTAGAAAGCTAAAATACACTCCGAGAACATCCCCAAAATTAGAGATTTTAATTCTCCATCCGTTCTACTTATTTCAATCCTTTTCTTTTCCTAATGACCCTATCATACATGAAATGCTTGACAAGAATGATTGACTTGACGAAGCAAGGTGGAGTGCTGCGCTACTTTCTTTCTCAGTGTGAGTAATAACTGGCAATATGACATGAATTCGCGCAAAGCAACAAAATAACATCTTTATATTCTATCCACCCCATCCCCTGAACCCAAAACTCATATAATTATATTGTAGCCACGTATGTTAAGGTAGTATATTCTTATATGTTCACATAAGTACCTTAATATTACTTTACACGCTATTTAAGCTGACAACTAGCCTTAATGATAGTGGTAATAATACTTAAAGACATATAAAATGTTACTCGCGGTAATAATACTTTCGTCGGTAATGATGGCTCTCTTCAGTTTTTAGTAGTTTACAAGAAGTAAGTAGTTATGTAAGACCTCCAATAAAAAAATTTAGGCTTATCCATCCATCTACCTTCCCGATTTTATCCATCTATCCCAATTTTCAGCGGTACATGGAAATAAAATTGTGATGTAAAAGGTTTTGTTAATAATAAATGAATTACTTCTACTGGTACGTGTATGTATTTATTTGTAGGTAGCACGCAGCATGCATTAGTAATTTTATTTCTTACAAGTAAGTAATTTACTGTTAACAAGTTTTCATGTGCAATATTACATGAGACAAGCTGAAACTTCATTTTCATCATCCTCACTTGTTTCATAATCAATAATACTGGAAAAAGGGATTGTGAAATATGTAATACCTCATGGGAGAACTCCAATGGGTTTTTGGCTTAATACAAGGGAACTGTTAGCATGCATACTTCAGTCAGTCAGTCGATGATTTCATCAGAAAAAAAACTGTAAGCCATAGCTCATCAGAAGTAAACTACCTAGATTGATTACTTTGAGACAATAATGCACGGTGTTCTTTTCGTGAAAGAAATATGAGGAATTTATATTTTATAATCTACTTTCTTGCCTCTCAAAAATAGTAATAATAATAACAAGTGAGTTGCTGTTGATGTCGCTGTACATTTGTCCCTATGAAGAAGGAAGTGCGCCGAAAGGAGGAGGAATTGTTCTACTCTACGTACTTATGGATCTGCTCATCAATCATGCAGAGCGTGTTCAACTAGAACCAAAGGAAACCAAACCACCTCTCTCTCTTTCTCCAGAGTAGGTGGGTGAAAGCAGCGCTCACTAATGACCGTCATTTGTCAGGAGCGGTGGCTTGCTTGGCTGGCAGGCAGGCGGATGATTTACATTTTGTGGGGAAATGTGAAGCTTATTCTGGATTACACTATAATATTCTCAAGTCAGCACACGACACATGCACACACGATTAGTGCTATTACAGCGACATACGCACTTCGTGAAATTCACATCAATTTATCATTTCATCTTGTTTGGCTTGCACATTGCATGTTTTGGCAAATTTGTACATGACTAGCTCTGCAACTTGTAATTGTAAGTTGTCTGTCTCATTCTATTGATTATTTGCTTTAGCTATAGCATGCTCATCAATTGTATTTTCTTACGTGCACCTATTCATTATTATTATTAGTAATATTGGTTTAGTTTTGTTCTTAGTTTTTTTTGCAACAAAGCGTCTGAATTTTTTTTTTACAATATGTACACCTGTCGACAACTCTATTCAAGTTGATGACTATTAAGTGCTGTATTATTCGTTTCCATAATCTTATGTATTTACATCATCATATCGAAAATTAAGAGCAATATGTACACCTGTCGACAACTCTATTCAAGTTGACGACTATTAAGTGCTGTATTATACGTTTCCATAATCTTGTGTATTTACATCATCATATCGAAAATTAAGAGCATTATCTCAAAATGCATAAGCACTTCTTCTTCTGATTTCGAAATGCTTAATTAATCAATGAGCTTCTTGTAGTTGAACCAGCTTTTATTTAATACTACTTCACAAGAATTGTTTTGAAATGCGCTTTCTTCGTAAATGCGACCTAATTAAATGCGCTTAACAGGAGAAAATAATGATTAATTGGAACATCAAAATATTTAATAGTATTACGAGGAAAAGTTGTTCAAAGGCTATAGGCTTAACGTTCAGGGCATGTTGATGTAATAATAAGGAGCTTTTACTTTACTTTTCCAGCTCATGTCCTTTGTCAAAAAATAACGATTCTTCATCGGATCGTTAATATCTTGTTCTCCGTAAAGAGGTCCGCTCATTCCAACCGCAATAATAAGAGCATAAGTTTTCGCCGAAAAACAAAATGATCTCTCTGAAAAAGGAACATATTTTCTAAAACTCATGTAAACCCATTTCTCTGAACTTTGGTTCACATATTGAGAATTAATTAACCAAAAGACCTTAAATGATACATGTTTGCTGCGGTAAAACTCAGATCGGGTCGAGGTGAAATTCTAAATATTACTTAAGCTATAATGCGCATTTTATCAACTAGAAATCTGTACTTAAAAGTAAGTAGTATTAAAGTAGGTCGAGCGACAAAGACCAAAAGTTTGAAATATGTATAATTGTGCAACCTATTTTACAGCATTTCTTTTTACAGTTAATCTCGCTATACTCTCTGCTCTGCTGCACTAATTGCCAGTATCTAATTTGTTAGTAAGTAAGTATGTAGGATTATATAGAAATGGGTAAGCTAGACTTATCCTTGTTAATTTGCGTTGCTAAAAATTCTCAGAGTGCTTTTCCTAAGTACATAATATGAAATAGGTAAATATTTTTGCAGTGACTTAGCCGTCCACTTGTTAGTTAGAAGATAGCCTTCTACAGAAAATGGTTCCTGTAAAAGTTCCAATACAAATTGGGTGGTGGATGATGAAAAATAATTTCATCAAGTGTGCCTTTCTTTTTGTATAAAGCGATATTATGTACAGCAAAAATGTTTATTTACATATATCAAGTCTAAATTTTTATATTGTTGCGTATTGGACATGAAAATCTGCATATTCCACTTTGTCCAAAAACTGGCACACTTGAACTTTCTCAAAGTCCCAGTCCCATGTAATCTTAAGTCAATTCAAGTATGTACATTCCTTTTTAGTTTAGCTAGGTACTTAAACGGCTTAATCAGAAGCCTAAGTAATACGATCCAAATGTATTTTATAGATCTTACGTGATCTATGCTATCCTTTACTTCACGTACAAATGCTTTACCTGAAACAGATATCTAAAAAGTCCATTTCTTGTTTCAAAGTTTTTTGCAAATTCATACGCAAATGTGTATGTAGTATGTACATATGCTTACCTATAGCAAGTGCTTTCTCCAGACGGAGATTGGCATTCAATTCCATTATACACAAGTTTCACAAAAACAGATTGTCATATAGTCTGGTCGTAATAATGATCAATAGTTGGGCATTCTAATTTTGATTAAATTTTTTAGTAAATTTTTCGTAATACTCCATTAATATGGGTCTTCTAATTATGCCAATTCGATGAGCTCACTCATCACATAAAAATATATAATTTTCATTTACACTATAGATGTGAATAGTCAATTTGCAGAAAAAATATTCTGTAATTTTTTTCTTCATTCCACTAAAATTGTGTCTTGAAATTAAAATCTAGAGAAAGATGTTCTCGGATCAATCGCTCAGTCTAGCATGATAAAAATGATGGGTAGCTCAGAAATGGTCTAACAAGATAAGTTTCTCTTTCTTGATTCCATTAGACCTATTTTGCTTATTACTATTCCCTTATTTATATCTTTAGATATTTCTACTTTAGCTAAATAAAAAATGACGAGCTTGCCATTAAATCTTATCGAGTGTCCACCAAAAAAAAGTTACGTCTACATCTTGCACTTAAGTGCACGCAATGCAAATAGGTATTTTATGTAGCATCCTTCAGAGAAAAAAGCTTTTTTTTCTTTTCAGAAGTAGTCAAGTCGAACGACTGCTTTTTTACGATTATGAGTTTAGTAGAGAAAAAAAGTATAATGCCAGGATCATGACACTCTTGTATCGAATCGATTCGATAAGGTTTCCTTTCATATTATGTGCATTGCAATACATAATAGCATCTCACAGGCCAATAATAATATCAAACTCATTCCTGTTTTCTTTCGTTTCCCGCAGTTAAGGAAGGAGACCCACAGGGAAGTGGTTAATGTCTCCTCCTCACCGAATCTCACGAATTCCCTGTTGCGGCTCCTATACTGCTTATCGTGTGCTCATGGCGAATTTCCATGTAATCTGGGTTGTGTGTCACCTCCTTGATCATGTCCTTGAGTAAGGTATAACGAATGATGATTGGGTAATACTTTGATGAGGTGTAGTCACCCTGAAAAATAATAACGATACATTCATTTTTAACAAGTTCCAGAGAAGGAAAACAGGATATTTTTTACACCGAAAAATTCGTATGTATTGATGGATATTATACACATTAGCAAATCAAATTATGGAAATTCGACTAGTCAAAGACGTGTTTCGGCATATAGATTGGTTTTGCATGTGTGCAAATGTGAATTTGTGTGATGCGGGCTTCGCCCCTTAATATTCTTTGCTTGACATGATTTGATGGAATAATGTGCTTGTGATGCGAATGACAGCCTAATTTCGTGGAATGAATTTCTCCATGCGTTAATTTCCTACAGAAATAATAATAAATGGAGATAACGCCATATTTCCCATTGCGTGATTGCGGATTCCTTCCTTTGAACTCAAGTTGCCTGTTCTTGTTCTGTTCTAGTCAGCGGTAGCGGTGGCAAAAGGCAGACAAAAACCCAACCCAGTCAATTTATTTCAAAGAAAAGATGTCAACCAGGCACGGTCTAAAAAGTCAACTTCTATAATTTTCTTGTCTTTTTCCTTCACCACTGAATAAAATATTTTATTTAGCAGTTGGAACGAATCGAAGAGAAAAATTGTATGGGGAAAATCAAATGAATGCGCGGTTTCGTTCCTTGATCATCGCATCACAGAACAAAATTGTTGATTGGCACATCATCCTTTGCGTTCCTTTTCATCTGCCTCTTAATAATGCAAGTAAATGTTGTAAAGTGGAAATGTGGGGAATGAAAGTGTGAATGCGTTTTCACTTTTCGACAACTACGTCGTACTAATGTAATAAAGAAGCTCTTCTTGTTCTGCCACTGTTCTTATGGTTTTGGTCTAGAGTGTAACCTCTTCATTGGCTAATGTTCTTTCAACTCGGCGACTCCACCGATAATTGAAATTGTGCATCCACTTTATCAAAAGAAGAGCTTAACTGGGGCATTCTGCCCAAAGAAGTTTTTTTTTATCTTCAACGTTTCTTTAGCATTCCCTTATCTGTCAGCTTTTATCTAGGAATTTGCTCATGAAACTAACTGGAATTAGGAAAAGTGCTGAGCAAACGAGTGAAGTATAAAAAGTGAAATTTAGTTTACTCTCGTAAATCCAATCGTCTTTAACTGGAAAATAATAAAAGTTGGAAGAATGATTCGCAAAAGCTTTTCGTTCCATTCAATTGTGCATTTAAAAGGAGCCTTTCAACAAAGGCGTTGGAGTCTTTGGAGGAGAGGAACCCTTTTTCTTCAGAAGAGACTTTTTTTTGCTTGAAAGGTTTTTTGTGCTCTTGCTTGAGCTTTGCTACAGTTTTTCTTATGCATACCTTGGTAGCTCTCTCTGGCATAACATTTCTAAACATTGGGGAATAATGAAACATGGTTTAAAGGGAGAACGACGACGACGGTGAAAGCAAATAGTCTTTAGAAGACAAAGTGAAATTTCTTGGTGAATTTCCCTCTCTTCCTTCCTGTTCCCCGTCTCACCTTTATTCTATCATTTCTAACTGAATGAACCCAACTATTTCTTGGAGAAGTCCAACAATCCAGAATGGCTATATGTATTCTACAAAGGTATGCATGAAAGCTAGATGGGTGGATGAAAACCGGTTGGATGGTTAGTTGGTGTCTTTTTTATTGATGCCAGCTTTCCAGTAACAAAAAAAGAACGAATTTTGTTTGGCCTGTTCTTGTGTACACATAGTCTAAGCTGATGATTCCATTGCTCCGTGAATTGAGATGGAGGAGAAGAGTCAGGGAAAAAAGAGATTCTACTGTTGCTGAGAAAGAAAATCGATTTTTTTCCTTCTCTTCTTCAAGGTTGTAAGCACAAGTGGTTGTTCCTCATGAAAAAAGGGTAAAGTAGTGAATGAATGAATTTTTTTCAAAAAAGTGTAAGCAAAAGCAAAGCAACAACGCAACGAACAACGGCCTGAAAAAATCCTAGGGCCAAAGCCAACTTGCTTTATTTTCTTTTTCCATATGAAAGCGAAATAGAACAGAACTGAACTGATATCTGAAGCGAACAGACTGGTTTTTTTTTGTTGGACCTTTCCCGGATTTTATGAAGTCCTCCCAATAAATTACCAGTAAAGGGAAGAAGGTAAAAGTCAGCATCAGAGTCAGTGTGTACGCGAATTTCAATGGAATCATGCAACAATGGATTTGTCTTTCTTTTCCATTGAAAAATATTCCATGTCTAAAGTATATTTCCATTCCAGGGAAAGAGGAATCATCGTTTCAATAAAATTCTGCTTGAATTCCGCTACCTTTTTTTACTCACAAAGCAATTTTCTTTGAGAGCACAATAGTGTCGGGAAGTTAGAAAAAAATTGACGATTCAGCAAGAATAAATCCAATTTTTATATGCGTCCTTTAGAAATACTGTAATATATAATGGTAATAGCATGATTTTTAAAGCTATACTCAATTTTTTTCCTTGAATGACAAAAAAGTATTCTTAGGATTAAACAGGATCATCTGCTTATTGCCAATAGTATTTTGGCCATTCATAAGAAATGTGAAGCCATTCAGTGATCCAGTCTAGTCTAAACTTTATTGAATATGCATGAATATCCATCATTATTATAGCCAGCAACATGGATGAGTAGATTGGAAATCAGGAAATTCGATTTTTTTTTCATATTCTAAAAATAAAAATGATTATAAAAGAGCTTAGGATATATGAGCTGAACAAATAACGCTGAAAAAATTTAATCAACTGTTTTTAGCTCTGCTGCAGATGCCAAAATCATGATTGACAAACTAAACAAGTTTTCCCCAGTCTCCAGGAAAATATGCATATCATATGATTAGACATAGCTAATAACAATAAGCGTGTGCAACTTGAGACCAGCTCCCCCGATATTATATTATTTTTTGCATTTCATTATGCAAAAAAAAAACAAGACCAACTCACGCCATTGCCAAATGAATGCATGAGAGTAATTACATATGTATTTATTCAGAAATGGCAAGTTTCCCATGGTCCTTCTGCTCTGCTCCCCCACATGCGGAAGGCAGTACTCTAGACAATTTTCTGTTTTGTGGAAATGACGCAACTTGCTCATTTCACCAGTGGCTAATTTTTTGTGAGAAATGAAGGCAGAAAATCTCGTTGTTAGTGCAGCGCAACCAATGGTTCTTCTACAGTGCCACTATTTGCTTATCCTTTCTAGCTGTGAATTTTGTCACCGAGTGTGAAATAAAGGAAGCAAAAGATGAGAGAAAAGGAAATTTCTTACACAGATTTTTTTTTGAACGCACGGCTCTCTGAACATTTTGTTAATGCATAACGAACCAAGAGGAAAAGAAGTTTCAACTCTGTAGTTCATCGTCACTCACATCATCATCGCCATCTAATTCATTTGCTGAACTAAGGCCGATATTTTTTTTTTTGATTCGATAGTGGTATGGAATGGCATGGCATAAAATAAAAGTTTTGCTCGTTTGGCTCGGATGACTGGTACTTTGCGAAAATCAAGAGAAAGGCCAAGCTAGGCCAACCTTTATTTAATTCTGATGAGTGAAAGGAAG
>JAHZMX010003474.1:0-11937 GCA_027743895.1 Seira musarum
ATTACGTATGTCTTCAAGTCTTACGATTTCTCATATTCCTTTTCAATTTGAATGTTAGTATGAATGTTAAATGAACAGTTAGTAGTGTTCTAATTAAAAATTAGAGGCTAGCCCTGTCAATAATACCATTAATTTTTAGTACAGTAGATTACTGGGTTAGGTATTACTTAATCTGACAGAGTATCTACAACGGAATCTAAGTTCATTTCTTGGCAAGCGCGCTCCTAATTACTCCCAAAAAACTGTTGTCTTAAGCTGGTGCTGATGGGGTTGTGCGTAGCACAGTTTGTCAATTGAAGTTCCGATGTTAATCAACTACAAATTAATGTCAAAGTAGCAAAATTATCAGAAGGCACTAAAACATCACAAAATGTCAAATTACTTGTGTACTTTGCCCGTCAACGTCAGATAACGTGACACCATGGCACGCCACGCACTCCACAGGAACGCTATGGCCCTGTCCCGTATCAAGGCTTCCTATAGGCAAAAGAACCTCGCGTATTTGTACGTCACATTAATGAGCCCAATTTATCAGGGGTGATAGTGTACCAACCGAGGAGGTGCGGCTCTCAGGCTCTCCGAATGTGGTTTCGGCGGTGACACTGATTAAACCAAACCTAGTCAGACAAGCAGCTTTTTTATGAATATTATTATGACTGACTGACTTCACATAAAATCAGGTCTTCTATGTTACCCAAGCACAAGCAAGAAAAACACAATCAAATGTGGCAAGCGTAATTGGACCGGTGATTGTGATTACAATGACTGACTGACTTCACATAAAATCAGGTCTTCTATGTTACCCAAGCACAAGCAAGAAAAACACAATCAAATGTGGCAAGCGTAATTGGACCGGTGATTATGATTACGCATGTTTAGAAAAGATTTTCATTTTTCATACAATTCATTTTTAAATACACAATAAAAAGGATCTTTTTAACCCCGCTAGAGCTTTACGAGTTTGCTCGTTATCATCACATTTAAAAATCAGGTCTTATATGAATACAGCTAAACTGAATTATGAAATGGTAACGATTGCGTTGTGTTTTTCTGTGTGAATGATGACTCAATATTTTTTGAAAATCAGCGGAAGGGTATGGCACTAGAGTAAAACATATTTTTAATTTTTTGAAAACCCAAAATCGTGCAGCTGTATTTTTTATCACGAGCATTAGAATTGTGGAAATTAACTGTGCATATAAATACGCGTGGGATGTTTGTAAAATTATCAGTTTTATTTCGCCTCGGGTTAAGATAAGAGCTTGAAGTTTTAAAAATATTTTTGAAGAAATTTAAATTTCTTAGAAGGGCGGAACAATGGAAGGAAAACTCGGATTAAGAATCGCTGCAGCAGTCATCGTTCTAGTTGTAATGGCCATTCAATTCGCTGACGCGGGTTACTATTACGGTATGGAATTTATTTCACTGGAAGTGCGAACTACTTAAATAAAGTTTCATTCATTTGTTTTCCTCCGAACTAAAACAATAGAATTCAATTATTTTTAGGATACTACCTGCCTTACTTCCACCATCACGGTAAGTTAAATAATAATTTATTATATTAAAAAAAATATTCTATGAATCTTGGCGGTTACGTCGAAGTTTGATGTGTGAGAACTAATGATAAGAGAGTTACGCTATAGGGCACCATAAAGATAGTCATAGTCATCATCATCACGGGGGTAAGAATTACTAAAATAGTGCAAACGCGATGTGATCTAGAAAAAATAGAGCCTCTGAACACAAATGCTTTATAAATGGGGACTTTTACGAATTAAAAAAATGATAGGATATGGACACAATAGCCATCACGGCCATGGCAGCTACGGCTGGCGGCCACATCATTATCACAAGCACGGTAAACATTTTTAAAATGACTTCATTTAACAAAGACTACTGTGATTAAATACAAGCTCATAATCCACCAATTAACTTGTGTCTAAAATCATTACTGAACTTATTAATCTGATATTATCAAACTAAATCTAGTCTATAGGCATTAATTAATAAAAGTTTACGAACAAAACAATAATAATCAAATTAACGGTACCTAACAAGTTTACTTACTTCTAATTAAATGAATGATATGAATATGTAATTCATTTTCACATTTTTTATCGATCTATTTAGGTTATCACGGTCATCACGGACATGGTAAGTCGTAGTTTCATTTAAATATTTTAGTGCACTAATTTCAGAGTGAGGAATATTAATTGATTGAATAATGTTTCATTGCAGGTCATGGACACGGTACGTCGAGTTAAAATCATTTGTTTATACAACAAAGTATCATTTTTGCGGATATGAGAAATGAAATGAGGAATAACGACATTTACTATTCAATCAAACAAAGCAATATTTAATTAAATAATTAATAGGGCATGGACATGGACATGGTCATGGGCATGGTCACGGACACGGGTAAGTAATTTTATGCTCAATCCAATGTACTAGTACAAATGACAAAATGACAAATGACTAGCACCAAATTGATAAGCCCAATAATGACTTTGATTCTTATCCGAATTAATTCCAGACATGGTCATGGACCTGGGCACGGTCACGGTCATGGTAAATTCTAACTATTCTTGCAATTAAAATTGAATATTTATTCGTTCAGCAAAACTATATTGGAATTTGAAATTGCAGGGCATGGACATGGATACGGGCATTTCCATTAATAAACTTTTCTGGGATCACTAACCGCAATGTGTACGATGGAGAAACAATTTTACTTTATGGATACGGTACAAAACAAAGAAAACTAAATGTATGCACTGCACCTATAAATCACTTTTAATTGAATTGATTCGGAACAAAATTTGCAAAGTCAGAACCAAAATTGCAAAGCTTTAAATTTTAATTCCCAAATTAGTAACTCTAATTCGTTTTACTAAAAGTCTTAGATTAGTCCACTCGACTAGTGCTAGTCCTCATTAAATTGAATACAGCGAAATATCATTTGCCGGCCAAAACAGAAATATTAAAAAAAAAAAGAATTAACCATTTCATTTTATTTTATTGAAATTATGAGGTAATTCTGAATTTTCTTCCTGGCCTGAGCAGACCTTATGTGGGGTCCAAAATTTACATAGACAAATAATTACATACATATTTAAATGCATGCAAAAATTGCAAACAAAAACCTTTTTGCAATACGAAACTTTTTTAAAAATGAAATTCAAGAAACAAAGAAGGACCTTTGAAATGGTAATCCTAACACCAACCACACGCCATTGAAAAACAGGATGCTGCTTATTACTATTACCTGTTTTTGGTCTTTCTGAGTTTTACCATTGCTATTAATACAAACAAGTACAAAAGAGATAAGTGCAGGGAATCCATCCTAAAATTGCAGCATTGCACGAAGAATCATAATAGTAATAAGTGGGTGCAATCACGAAAGAGCCATTTTGTCGGATCCCTTTTTAGATTTTGCATTACTATTTTCCCTATGCGGCGAAAGGAAGCAAACTATATACTTCGGGCAATGCTGGGTAAAATTGTAGAAAACGCCACTTATTACTTGAAAGAAAAATGAAAAATTGTTTTGCATTTGCCAGTTGAAGTTACGCTTTTGTTGAAAAAAACGTGACACTCTAGAGTCTGGAGTCATAAAACAAAGCTATTTCTAAATTCGCCCGAGTATGATAAATCGTGACGCAAAAGAAATCTATCTGGATAGAATAGTCCAGTCAACACAAAACAATAAAAATATGTACCTATGTAGCTAATATCGTTATGCAAGATTATTTTATACGGGCTCGTGAAATAAAGAGAATCTTTTTTTCATCCCTCTCGTTTACTTAGGAAAAGCCTTTAATCAGGCTGTCTCCTGTGCGTGAGCATTCAAGCACGCTAACGAGCTACTCATTTCTCTTGTTATATTCATTTCACTTTTTTAATTCTGATTATGTGATGCCCTGAAGCCCATCAGCTTCACTACACTCCATTGCTGAGGCTAAGACCAGACTAGACTGGAAAACAAGGTAAATCATTCATTTGAATACAAAACTTTGCTAACGAGACGAGCATGACCAAGTGTCGCTGAATCCATTGGGTTTATGGTTTATTATTATCCGCACGGAAATTATCCATTTGTCGATATGCATTGTTTTCGTGTTTTCTTATTTCATTTCTCATGTAATAAGGCTTAAGGCCTAACGAGCTTACTTACGTGGACATTGGACATCCTATCCAATCCAGCCAGCTTCTGAATTTCTGTGGCTTCTGACTGATTCAAGCTTTGGCGAAAACACCCCCGCACGTCATTGAAAGCATAAAAAAGTAAAGAATGGAAGCTACTCATTTCTCTTGTTATATTCATTTCACTTTTTTAATTCTGATTATGTGATGCCCTGAAGCCCATCAGCTTCACTTCACTCAATTGCTGGGGCTAAGACCAGACTAGACTGGAAAACAAGGTAAATCATTCATTTGAATACAAAACTTGGTAACGAGAGGAGCAAGACCAAGTGTTGCTGAATCCATTGGGTTTATGGTTTATTATTATCCGCACGGAAATTGTCCATTTGTCGATATGCATTGTTTTCGTGTTTTCTTATTTCATTTCTCATGTAATAAGGCTTACGGCCTAACGAGCTTACTTACGTGGACATCCTATCCAATCCAGGCAGCTTCTGCGTTTCTGTGGCTTCTGACTGATTCAAGCTTTGGCGAAAACACCCCCGCACGTCATTGAAAGCATAAAAAAGTAAAGAATGGAAATGGAGTGAAATTTGTAATTCAAAGTGAAAATTTACATTTTAATCCGCCCCTGACAAGAGCATTAGATTTGCAAAGATATTTGGATGCAGTGATACTAACAAAGTGGCTGACTTGACTGAATGCAAAAGAATTATAAATTCAAGTTTCGTATATTATAAACTTTTTTCACAACATTGCAGCTACTCCTTTTATTTCCTTTTTTACGGATGAAAATGGTTAATCCTCCTCACCGGACTGGTTTATGGCTGAGAATAATGGATGATGTGTGCATAAATATGCAAAGCCTGTGTACACTTACAAGACATAAAAAGCAATGTATTTAGGGGATGTTTACAACAAACCGATTTGTGAGGACAGGGACGGAGCCGCTGCGCTGTTGAAATTTATTTATGGAAAGCTGAACATTTTTATGATGCAATGCATTGAAATGCAATGTATTATAGATTCCAGCTTGTGAATTCTTCAACATCATAAACAAATCAGATAGTCGCAATTTAGAGCAAGATGTATAGAAAAAAATTACTGCGTATTTATGCAACAATGCCAAGAAAGTAATTCCTCATTTCATGTTGACGAGCAGGGGATTACTAAGGTCGGTGAGGTATTCATTTACCATTTTCTATGCATGCATAATCGACACAAGGACTGAGGTCAGGCGTCATGTTTGTCAGTTAAGAAAAATAACAATAACACCAAGACCAAACCAAACCAGCTCAGCTTCGCTCAAGTCAAGTCAAGTCACTTTTTCCTTCTGAAGACTTTTTTTCTTTCGGAAAAATTTATAGCTACTTACAGATTAGCTAGATGAAATGTTGAAGAGCACATTTGTAACGTGACCGAAGCTCGTTAGCCATTTCATATTTCTTCGTACGTGATTGCGATTCTCGGGAAAGACATGGAAGAATTCCTCGGGAATAATTCATCATTTACAATTCATCCCATGCATTCAGCTTTACTACATTTCATTCTCTAACGAGAAAGGTTCATGGTTTCAAAAAAAATCATTAGAACAGGTGGAATCTTATTATGAATTTTTTTGTGGCAAAAGGATAATTAAAAATCTGCAATAAATAAATACTTTACAAACAAACGTGAGACAAGAAGCTCACATTGGGTTGCACCTTATAAATTTTAGATTAAATAGATTTCAGGCTCATTTGCGCATTCTCACATTTCTAGTGAAATTATAAGCCACACTTGAGAGCGGTGCTACCGTCAAGAGTAAAAAACTCTTTTCTTTTATCATATCATGAGACATCATCATCATCATATCATAACAAGACTTGAAGACTTTTTTGCGCATATTCTGTGCACAAGTGTTCTAAAAGAATTTTCACTATTCGTAAAACGGCTCCTCTAGCAAAAATGCCTATTCGCTAGATCGGTGCAGATGCCTCACAAAGAAAAATTGTTCTCAGTTTGCGATGCAAGATACAGCTTCTCATCATTTTTTCACGTCATCATCATCATCCTATTATATCATCAGTCAAAACTTTCAACTAGATGCTAAGCTGAGACGAGATGTGATGCGGGTTATTACAAAAATCCACAAAAATGTTTCAGGTAAATATGCCATGCTAACGATGTACTTTAGCAAACTAACTTAAGTACTTCTATTGTTCCGTGGATTGGTTGGCGGAGATAAGGACAAAAAAGTTACTTTTCTCTAAGGTGCACGTAACAGTGGATTATCTCTAAACAAATGGATTCCAGATTGGGTAATGGGCTTTTGCTGACTTGATGTAATTTTCAAGTTAATAAGCCGCCATCACGATTTAGATCAGCAAAAGATGAGGGCAAACTGAAAGAACCCAAACAGAAAGGCTTCTTTTCTTAAAATTTGCAGTTTTCCCCACATCGACTGGTCCAAAAAAAAGTTAAATCAAATTCAAAACAAACTTAAAATGTCACTACAAGGCCTAAGGCCCCCATCCTCATCGAATCAGTTTAATCAAATTCAGACCATAAAGCATACTCTTTAATTTGCAAATAATGCCGACTGTCTAGATAAAATCATTGCGAAAACTTTGCTGGTAGGTGAATATTGTATATCAAAAAATTAACGTCGTAAATAACGAGCCTAAATGAGAAACGAAAATAAATTAGTGGCAACATCAAAATTCAAGAAGACAACTCAGCGAGGGTCGTTTTCATAATTGGTCAGGATAAGCCAAGCCAGTGGTCTTCTTTTCCGTGAAAACCTAAACACGAGGTAATACATTGTTTATTGCTTTTCAACAAATGCATATTAACATCCCTTTTGTTTAGACAATTTCCACCAAAAATAGGGGAATAAATATGATGTGAAGTAAAACCTCTACAAAAAGTCATCTTTTAAAAAAGGGCAAACTATGAATGTTGTGTTGTAGCTTGCAGACGTGAGTGAAGTACAGAAGGAGACATGAAAAGTCAAACCAAGATTTTTTTTACTCTCCCTAGTTTCAACAAGCAAAATAATAATTTTCCAAAGAGAACAAAACCTATAATTATTACTTTTCTTGGGCTCCTCCTTCATTGTTAATCTCTTGTGCAAACAAAAAAGCCACCAGCCACGGTTCAAGATGATGATTCAAAGGATCAAATGAAATGCAATGCAATCGCCCTGAGAAGTAAATTGCTATTTTCTTTCTCAGGTATATTTTTTTCTCGACATTTTCCCTCGAAATTAGTATGCAGACTGGGCAAGCAAACAAATATACAAAACAAGCTCCTCTTCGTTCATTTTTTTCATTATTACCATTATCACAGTTATATTTACAAAGTAGGAAGAAATTAAAAACGATGAAACTCATTTCAACAAGGATTATAAAATTTGATAGCAATTCCTATTACGATCTGGTAAAAGGCAAACGATGTGATGTGAGGAAAGCTCATTAGATTGGTTGAATTTCTTTGGATGAAAAAAAAAATTAGTAACAGCTTGAGATGCATCATGAATATCTATTGGTATTTGTACTTATGTTGTGTTGTTCTGTCACTACTTATTAAACAAAGCTTGAGATAAAGAAAATTTGCCGCTTCCAAATCGTTGTTTATTGTTGTGTTAAAGTAAAGAAACATGACAAGAAAAAATATTCAGAGAAAATTATTAGGAAACACAAATAATTTTCAAGTTAACACCGCATTTTTTAACGATTTATTCATGCATAAATTATATTTTTGTCGAAACCCAAATGTTCAAACAAATCATCTTGACAGAATCTGGAATGAAATGTATATAAATAATACTTCATCTGAAATTTTTACAATTTTTTTAGGAATTTATAACAATAATAGAATTATTATGTAGTTTAGAATTACAAAAATGTTTAAATTCAATATTGAAGTTGTAAATAATGTAAAGCATCTTTTGTGTGATGTGAACACAAACTAATGAACAAAAAGCATTTTACTTGCTTGAGCACTCTAGCAGGAACTCTCTGAAATGTTGGTCAACCGAAAGTATGTTTCACGATATTTTTGACTCCGCAGGACAGATGGCACTTAACTATTATACCATTCTTCAAAGTTAAAATTCGGAGTCCACATTGGAACATTGATGAACAAAAGCATACAACAAGCGTAATAAACCTGTTTTCCATAATCCTTACCGGGAACAATGCAAGGTCCTGCAAATTTCATAGGCTTATGGAACACACCTCCAAAGGAAATCCCGTAATGTTCCTCTAGAGTCATAACCTTAGCAAGAAATGCTGGACCACCTTCTTCGTCGAAGGAATGGTGAAGAACTGTGAGTGCATTCTCCTCTTTACTGTCCCCAATGTATTTCTGGCGATTGACAACAAGCGGCCATCTTCCATACATTGTTTCGATCAGAAGTTTTTGAAAAGTTTCCAAATATTTTTTAAATTTTTTTGGTGAAGAAAAGGTTTTATCCAAAAGTTGAAAACTGGCAAGAGAGACGCAAGAGTTAAAGTCGTTTCTGATACCATCAATGTATTCGGTTGAATACCTCCCAGTCCATCCATAACCAGTCATCTCTTTCATGAAGTCGTCATAATTTTCAAAGTAGGTGAAGGCCACCGCATACTCGTGCATAGTTGAAGACTCTTCTCCCAAAAAATTACTGGTACCAAATAGTGTTGGGATCCAAGCCAATTCATAATCCGGCACGGCCCCCCATTTTATTTCCTCTCCAGTCAAACATTTCTGGAGAATGGAGAGAGATTCTTTTGACTGCCATTCCAATGTTTCAATGACATCGGTAAGTAATATCGGTCGTTTCTTCATCTCATAGTCTTTCATGCGCTCAAGAATATCGTTGAACGGGTTAACTGGATCAACAATGAAGGATCCCCGGTTAAGTATAGTTTTGGGGACGGCCGGTTGGCTCTGCAAAGTTGAGTGGCCCCTTATTATGTCGTTGATGTGGTTCGGCGAAACATATTTGTCATTATCAAACACTACTTTCATGTTTTCCTCCTTCGAGAGCATTATAAATGCCTTTTCCAACCCATGAACAATTGAAGGAGCACGCTGATTTTGTACTGCTTCATCTTCCTCTAGTTGACCACAATATACGGCGACGATCTCAATAATGTATTTCAATCCAGGGATTTTATACACATCCTCTGAGCTTAATGTTTTATACCAAAAACGAAGAAGCTTCACTAAATTAAGAATGAAAAGCGATTGACTTCTCATGAACTGAACTTGGCTTTCTGCAAGGCTTGTGAAGTAAGAAAACGATGAATTGCGATCTTTCTCTGACTTTTTTGATAGATGTTCAAGAATCGCTGCACGTTGTTTTGCAAGCATCTCAGTGGTGAGCTCCGTGCCATGACTAGCAGGCAAGTAGTTGTGAGCAAACAAGAAATCCACATGGATTTCTCCATCCACATCAAACTGAATGATGTATCTGCGAATCTGAACATTGTTTATAAAAAATGAAGTTTTTAGGAGAGCTTTATCAACGTCCTTCATGAATTTTTTGCTTTGAGTTGCCGGCAATTTGTCCAGAAATAAGATACAGTCACAGTCTGGTTGAAGCACTGCAGTCTTCTTAGCCATGCTTCCTCCCATTGTGCCTCGATCTATTACGTATTTATCAGAAAGGTTTGTTTTAACTTCCTTCATGAGCTGTAATTTTTTTAAAAATATTTTTTAAAAAATGACTCATTATTTAATTATATAATGTGTACATCATTGCTTGCCTTTTCAATCTTTGTTTTCCATCTGTCTAAAAGGTCTTGACTGGGAGTGACATGATCTGCTAATTTTAGCAACAGGACGTCCATAAAAGCTCTTCTTGATTCAAAAGCTCTTCCTCTTTGATCCATGATGGTTTCAAAAAACAACAGCTCAAATGAACAATAGAGGAACCCCAATAACAACTTACGTTAAAGCACGAGCACTAAACGATTTCTGAATTTTTTTAGAGATGATGCTTTGATGATACACCCCTTCTGGCTGGACTGGAGGACTCGAGTTACTTTTTTTTTGTTCTGATTTGCTTTTTTAGTCATAAAATGGCCAAGTCGGAGATTTGATGCGAGAACGATGCTACCACCACCACCGTGTCTTTATGTGACAGGCAGCCTAGACCTTGTGGTTTCATTGTATACATGTGTAGGTAAGTAAGTAAGTAAGTACATATATGCAACTTCAAGACGTTTTCATGCAGATAAATGTTTTATGGAGACTAAGCATCATTCCAGCATCAACATATCATTCAAAACATATCAATTGGATTAAAAAATCATGCTGATTGTTAGTAAAAAAGACTAAAGATTGTGCTGACTCAACTAAAAGTACTCTTCATCTTGATAACTACTCACAAATTATGCCGTAGAAAACAAATTATGGAATAGGTATGCATATTGTTTATTATGTTGGGTTTAACTTTAAAAACTACCTATTCCCATTCATGCAGGATGTCTTTGGAGAAATAAACAGAGGTGAATATCTGGAAACAAGTTAAAACAACACACTTATGAGGAAAAAAAATTGGGATCATAATTAAGCATGTTAAGAGGAGCATAAAAACCGGTTTTTTGCATTTCTTTTAACTTTACAGTTTCACACTAGACTTTTAACGCTAGACAAATGAATCAAAGTTCGAAATATTGTAATGTTGGTTTGATCTGTGTTCCAAAACCAATGCAATTCTAGTTTTGTAAAATTTTCATATTCGAAATTCAAATGATATATGGCTTTGCCCCACAGATTGCCTAGATCATTCAATTATTACTTACTTTGCTTGCACTCATAGTCAGAATATTTATATATGAATAAATGTTGCTTACTAACTTTATAGTGCATGATTTTATGATGAGCCATTAGCATTTAATTAAATCTAGTTGACTTTTTATTTAAAACATAACATAATATTCACAATTTTTAAACGGTTATAAGTTTATGTAAATTAAAAGTTCATCAGCGTTTTATCTCTCTCTACCGTGCCGTATCCTGTAGTTTCTGCATCGTTTTCAAGATAATCTGAGCCTCCCGTCAAGGCTGTTTGTGGTCTTGACAAGTTCTCTTGATTATCTTCAGGCGGACTAACCCCTTTGAGCCTAACCCCACGGAATTCTTCATTCCTATATTTACTGCTTAGCTTTTTACGTCTCCCTTCACCTACAACCTCTCCATCTTTTTTCCTTGTAACTTCAAATAAATTTTTCCTGAAAGGAACGGGAAGATCTGGTGAGTTGAAACTCAAATTAAGATCAAAATTTCCATTCGAGTTGGAATGATCAGGTTGCCCCTTTGGCGGTCCGTCCTCAGAGGGCATTGTATTTGGTGTTGGTACAACTTTTGGTGAACGTAACTCACTGTTACTGCCCCTACTATCGGAAAACAAGTTTGCATAATTGTCCCTTGCATGAGACATAATTTCGTTTTCTTTTGAGTCAAAAGAATTCCTTATGAGGTTTGCAGTGTCTGCGGCATCAAGACCAACGGGCGGGAGATATCCCTCAGTGTCTTGGGAGTCGTCTTCTACGTCATAGGTACTCAGCTCTGGTGGCACAACCACAGATGTTTCGATGGGATTAGAATATTCCGTATTTGGATAAGGGCCGCTGTATCCGTAGCCTGAAGGAAAAAAATACCGTCGTAATGAATCACATAGCTAGGGTAATTAATCCTTTGGGGTTAGCCCAAACCCTGTTCTAAAGTGAACAAAGGTGTACAAAACAACCGCAACTACATTACGTAATCACAAGCTCAAGAAATTGTGTCACATCTCTCTGAATTTTTGTGAACTCC
>JAHZMX010003475.1:0-11702 GCA_027743895.1 Seira musarum
CGTTCTACCTCATCACATCACGTCAAATACTTTTACTTCACAATACAATCTCCAAATTGTACATCATCCTTATGCACGTGTACTTAAGGCATTCTCATTCTCGTGCAATTCGAATTCTCATTTCTCCAGGAACAGAACAGACCAAACGAAATGAAGCCAAACCACTTATCTATCTTTCTGCCAACTTTACTCATTTTTATCTTTGTTTTCCCCCTGAAGAAAAAAAAGAAGAGGAGAACATAGTTTGTTCTACTTTTACTACTTTCGCAATTCGCAATTTTCGGAACAACTCGGTTGCTTCCTCTTGAGCAAAAAACGATGACGTTGAAGATGAGGATGTTGATGACAGGAATGAAATGGAATGAGTGGGTGCTTGTGCTTCTTTTCAAACAAAGACGAGGCGAGACAATGCAACGAGTGCGAAGTTCCGAAAAATAAGAAGAAAGTGAATTAGATGTAAATACTTATTCAAAGAAAGCCCATTCTTATCTTCTTTACTCTTTTCTGCAAATCAAAAAACTGAGAGGAGTACAAAGCAAAGATTGCATACAAATAAGAAAATTGTAATGAAATATTGTATTTAAGATGATATAACGTATTTTCTTTAATTTTAGTGCGGACCAAAAAACCATAGATGGCGAAATGCGATGTGCTTTATTGAGAGGGTGTGGTGTGGGGTGGGTAATTTTTAAAAAAGCCTAAATTTTTTTTTTTGGACAAAATTTAAAAAGAATAGCAAAATTGCCAGTACGAAAATTAATTAATTCTCTTCCGTTCATTGACCACCACTAAATAAAATATGCAGTTTACCTTTTATAAGATTTAAAATCAGGAAAAGGTTGAGGGTTGCATTATCCAAAACCCGGAAGTTGGAATTTGACCATCTCTGCGATTTCAAAACAAAATAATTTTTTTAATAGGGGACGAGATTTTATTTGATGAATTACGGTTAAACAAATTTATTTCATTAAATAAAACGAAAGAAGTGGACACAAACAAACGAAATGAATGAGAACAAAAGGCTTATTATTTCGTAAATTCACCTGGGTTGGCTTGGCATACCTTTAGATCGTGCGGCTATTGTCTACATTTCCGCTTTTCATAAATTCTTTCTAGAAAAAAGTGAAATATGCGGAATATGGAAATCAGTTATGCTATAAAATAAATGAAACAATTGTAAAGAAAATAGAACAATTAATTTTCCCAGAAGAAAGGGTACGACTATGTTTATGATCTACACCGAAAATTGCTACAACTATAGCTCAGTAATACTGGAAACGGAATTCGATTCAAATCTTCTGGAGCGAAAGAATAAAATCTCACAATCAAAATTTTTGAATAGAAACTATTCACCTCATCCTTTGTCGGAATAGGAATAAACAATGTCTTGTTAGTTGTGAATAAAAAACAAAAGAATAAGTACATTTCTAAAGAAAAATTCCGATGGAAGAATGAATAAAAGAAAGAAATGCGTTCCATGAAAATGCGTAATTTTCAGGTGGAAATGGCAGAAGACAAAAATAATTAGGACAACAAAAATTTTTGGACTCAAGTTGCCCCAAGATCGAAAAAATTAGAAATAATTTTTACTACTTTGCTTCGTTTTCATCCCTGACATCTTGCTATTTCCGGTTTTTTTGAACTCGTGCCCTCATCAGATTTAAAAATGCATGTAATTGCAATTGTAAACGCAAAGAACAATACAGGCGTGATTGATAGCAGCAAAAAACCGATATCATCTTAAAGAATGCCTCCATTTCATTTCATCTTCCCGAAAACTTCTTTCTTCCTGTTTCGCACGTAAGTATAGTGGTGGCGCGATAGGCGATGGATGCAAAGGATTGCAATTTCAAACTGTATTTATTTTACTGATGATGATGACGAGTTTTTCAGTTTTCTTCTGGTTTCGTTGTTTGCCTGTTTACACGAGCATAAAAAGAGCGACTGAAGCGATTGCTCTGGGCCTTCAAAAGTCTTCTTCCTCTTCCTTCCTTCCTTGTTTGCATTTTGGAAGTTGTGATCTGTTGTGTCGCTTGATATGATGATGAGGATGTCGTGCGTCGGTGGTTTCGTTTCGTTTCTCAATGAACCCAAAAGAGTTGAAAAGTTAAACACGTGAAAGATGTTAAAATGCTGACTTTGACTTTTATTGAGCATTCCGAAACAGTGGAGGAATCCCATTAATCGTTGAATGATGTATGAAATAGTGAATGGATGGAAATTAAGCGAATAGTAAATTTTACTGCGAAAGCAAGCTTCCTGTAATTTTACACTTCCTTGTTCTCCGATCATTTTTGGCTCGACTCTTCATGCGTTTTGGAATGGAATGAAAGATGAGTTCATTATCATCATTACAATCTTAATATATTGCTTTTTGTCTTAGAATACGCTTAAGAATAAACTCAGTGACATTCCAAGACAAAAACAATCATTTGGTGCTAAAACAATTATAATTATGGCAATTTAAAAAATATTCTTCAGCCAAAATGCAATTCAATTTATTTTATTTTTATTTTTTTATTTTTTTGCATCTGCTCAGAATAAATAAAATGTGCCTGAAAAAGTACAAAGAATTTAAGATTTTGATTTATTTTATTTTTCGGTAGACTGTCGTTCGGACGAAAAGTATTCGGTCAAAAGACTTCGGTTGAAATGGTGTCCTTCGGTAAACCGGAAATATTGTTGTTTGGGTCATGGCAATTCATGTAAAATGTCAGAAGCATCTTCTGTGCCGTACAATTTCTAAACCTTGAATATTTAAAAATAACAATTCCAAAAATAAATTCATGTACAAATAATTAAAGCTAAGGAAATACTATCTTGAGTGACTTACTCGAAAACTGCTGCTTCACACAATTAAATTCGCAAATGTTTGAATAAGTCTGCCCATTTGATGCACAAACAGGCTTGTAAATAGTCGGACAGAGGCAACTACCTTGTGCTTTAGTTGATTTGATGAAGGTCATGATTGAAATCACTGCACACAAACCCAAGAGAAATGCAATGGATTTCATTTTTGCGTTGGTAAAGCTTAAATGCTTCTCTGTTGGGGCAAGTTGAAATTCGAAATGAAACCGATGAATTTTGAAGATGAATGCTCAAAGAAAACTGAGGGTTTTCAATAAAATTTCTCTGGTTTTTATACAATTTTTTAAACTTCGGCTAATATGCCTATAAATCTAAGAAAAAGGTTGTCAACTGTTGATAATACAGAAAAGATGCTCATAATTTAATTCGCCGAAGTTCAAGATGGAAAACAGGTTTTTAGGTAATTATTTTCATCGATTTTAAATTGCACCTCTTCCTGTTTGCGAAAAAAGTTTTACCTGGTAAAACAACCATCGTCAATTCTTGAGCAGTCGTCTTCGGATATAATTGCATGTATGTATCCCAAATCCCAATAAAACTATATTTTTGGGTGCCATTATTGTATTTGTTAATTGTGCACATTGAAATAATTATACTTTCATTCATTCGTCAGTTAAAAAAGCCGAAGGTTAAATATCCGTTTAAAATGCCGTAGAACATTACAGTATTGGAATGCCTTTGGGTGAAACGGAAATATAGGCTACCATCAAGATCAAATTCATATAATTTCTTCCATCAATTCATTTATTTTTATTTTTAACAGACTTCAAAGAAGATAACAATTAATTAACAGACACGTTTATGTGCCATCATCACTAACATTTATTTTTTTTGTTCAATTCACGATAAATTGGAATTCGCATTTTAATACAAAGCAATTTTTAAAAAACGTAACAAACTAAATAAATTCCTATATGGCTTATTATGCTATGCGCGCTAAAAATAATAAATTGCACTAGTAATTAATTAAAGTAATTTAAAAGAAGAATAAACTACGTAAAATTAAAATCTGTTTTTGTCAGAGTCAGACCAAAATTTCTAAATGGCTTGGATTTCGGAATGCAATAAAACTCCTGACATTTCACAAAATAATTTCATCACCAAAATTAAATCGTCTTCCAACTCAAACAAATTAATTTAAATTATAATTTGTAACAAATTTTCATTTTGTACTACTTAACTTAACTAATTTACTAACTGACCTTCCTTTCATTTTGATTTCGGTTATTTTAGTTCAATTAAAAAAATTGATCGATGTCTTTTCATAAATGTATTGAGATTTAATTGAACAATTGAACTCTTGGAATTTTTTTTCCGACTAAAAATCTTAATTACAAATTAATTAATAAATCTATAAAATTATGGACAGATTTACAATTTTATTTTACAATTTTTAATTGAACTATAAAATAAATTGGAATGAAACTAATTGCATTTAATTTTTTTTATCTGTTTCGGAATGCATCGGAATGTTTTAAAATAAATTGGAATGTTATAAAATCAACGTCACAACACAACCTCAAATTAATTTCTAGCACAAAAAAAAATTAATTTAAAAAAGCGAACTAATTCTAACGACCAACGGAATGTGACATTTAAAAAGCACTAAAAATTCAACGTCCCTTTCGCATCCTCCTGTCCTGGTTCAGGCACCTTATGCACATGTCTTTCATGCCGATACTTTGCCGAGCTTGTGGTGAACGATGAGGGGCAGTACGCACACTGATAAGGCTTCTCCCCCGTGTGTGTCCTCAGATGGCTTTCCAGAGTACTTTTGGTGACAAAGGCCCTGCCACAATCTTTAAAATGGCACACGAACGGTTTAATTCCGGTATGAATTTTCTTGTGGATTTTTAAAGTATTTGCGGAAACGAAAGTCTTTCCACAAAAGCATTTGTTAGGATTCTCCCTCATGTGGATGGTCAAATGTTTTGTGAGGCTGGCGGTGTTGTTGAATGTGAGGCAACAAAATCTGCAAATGTGGATCCGCTCGTCGGTGTGGGTCTTCACGTGCGCCTTTAGTTCCTTAAATGTTTGGAAATTACGACGTTCGCATAATTTACAGGGGTAGAGGCGCCTCTCATTTTGGCGACGGGGAGGTGGACCTGAAGAGGTGGAGGATGAGGTGGATGCTTGATTTTGGTTTTGATTTTGCTGCTGAGATTTGTGGTGCTGCTCATGCGTCTCCACGCCTCGACGGGTGGTGAAAAATTTCCCACAGTATTTGCAAGAATGGCCGAATCCGTTTAATAAATTCTGTCCGTTAGTGGTACGATTACCGTTACCGTTTGAATTATTATGGACCTGGATGATTTTAACGCCATTACCGTTGATATTTGCTTGGATTTGTTCTTCTTCCTCCTCCTCCTCTTCCACCACCTCCGCGTAGACCTGAGCTTCCTCCTCGTCCATCATGTAGTCTTCCTCATTGAAGGAATGATTCCCCTCCGACCCTTCCAGATGCTTGATTTTGGTTTTGATTTTGCTGCTGAGATTTGTGGTGCTGCTCATGCGTCTCAACGCCTCGCCGGGTGGTGAAAAATTTCCCACAGTATTTGCAAGAATGACCGAATCCGTTCAATAAATTTTGTCCGTTAGTGGTACGATTACCGTTACCGTTGGAATTATTATGGACCTGGATGATTTTAACGCCATTACCGTTGATATTTGCTTGGAGTTGGAGTTGTTCTTCTTCCTCCTCCTCCTCTTCCACCACCTCCGCGTAGACTTGAGCTTCCTCCTCGTCCATCATGTAGTCTTCCTCATTGAAGGAATGATTCCCCTCCGACCCTTCCCCAACGATTTCTCCTTCCTCCCTATGGTCGTAATAGAAACCCTCCTCCTCTTCTTGTTCCTCCTCCTCCCCATCCCCTCCAACTTGATAGCCATCCCCTTCCTGATTTTCGTAACCGTAGCCATTCAACTTTAGATCGGGATCATCTTCCGGAAGCTGTTCTTCATCATCGTAACTGTACTGATAGCGATACGCCCCCTCCTCACCTTCCCCCTCTTCACCATTGTAAGCGTCTTCATCGTAATCTCCATTCATGTTCCCTCCATCCCCCTCTCCATCGTCTGCGGCCACCAGCACCATTTCATTCTCTCCGAAGGCATTCGCGTTCTCGATGTAGCGGGGCCTTGGTAAGAAATGTGGAGGAGCCTGACCATCACCATCATCATCCCCACCTCCATCAACTTCTTCTTCCTCCACCTCCACTTCCTGTTTCCGATTTCCCGGTCTTTAAAAAAAATAATTAAATTAAAAAACTGTCATTTAATTTATAATTATTTTTTAAAACTTACTTTGGAATGGGAACAGGAAGTCCTCCACAGCTCAAGGTATTTCTTGCAACGACCTCTCTCAACTCTTCACAGTCGATCATGCCTCCATGACGTTTCTCCAAGTGGGCGAACATTTTCTCGATGTCGTCGACGAAAATGTGCGTGCACATCCGGCACTGGTACCAAACCGCGTAGGGTAATTCATCTTCCATTTTTTTAAGAATTAATTTCTCAAAAAAAAACTTACACTTTTTTTAAAGCAAAAAATTTAATATATTTTATGTGGAGGAATGTATTAATTTCACAAACGAAAATGACATGTCAAGGCTAAATTAACTTTCTATTTTTTTTTCAATGATTCATTCAATTTCGGAATCACAATTCAATGACTCTTCTTCAATGACAATTTAATTCTTATTTTATGTGAAGGAATGCAATGTTAAATGTACCTATTTAGGTACCTAAAGTACGGAAAAAGCAGAACTTCTGTATTGGAACGTATTAAAATTAAAAAGGTTCGTAAGTACATGCTAAAGTATAGCATGTAAAGGTATTTACAACAATGCATTGCAAAAGCAGTAGTGATGCTGATGAAGATGATGCATTGTTCAAAAAATATTTTATTTTTAACCTAATTTTTTTTTTATTTCTAGGAATGTAAAACTTCGACTCCGACTCCGAAGAACCTGCTGATTTTTCTTAAAAAAATAACAAGTTTAATTCTTTAGCGCGTGTTCCATTCCATTCCTGTGCATTGGTATTGCCCCAGCATAGCATACCTTGTTCTGGATGCATCATACACTCGTACACACATTTCCCGAACTCAAAGAGAAACAGGATGAGTTCGAGAGAAGCCAAAGCTAAAGTAAAAAAAAACACCAAGCCATAGAAAAAGCAGACGAGAACGAGAACGAGTACATAGCAAACCCGTCGTGTGTGTTCCCCTTCTTCTTCTTTCGTCTTTGTTCATTGTTCTTCGTTCTTCTTGTTCTGCTGCTGCTGCTGCTCTGAAAGAAGCCGTTTCGTTCACGATAAAAGGACACAATCCAATCCAAATCCAGAACATCTAAAAAGCTGCTCAAGTCGTTCTAAAATGGCTTGTTTCACATTCCTTCAGACAAATTTTCATGGCATGAAAAAAAATCTAAAAAGTATCTTTGGTGTTTATGTATAGGAATGCAAGTCAGTAGGAGCAAATATGTAATCGATATGAAAATTTCGACAAAATGAAATTTATTTTAAATGCCTATACATTCATTTCAAAATGAACTGGTTTATTGACGCGACTGTAAAAATGTGCTAATTGGAATTTGCATGTGCAAATTTGCAAATATCGTATCCATTTACATTTTGTATGCATTAAAAATTATTTAGGTTTGATGCAAATTTTTTTGTAATCTTGACCCGGTTTCAATTTCAAACTTTTCCAAATCAATTTTCAGTTGAATTTTAAAAATGGAGAAACGAAGGTGAATATGGCTGATCCTGATCCCGATCCTTTCGTGCCCATCACCCTCTTCGAATTCCTTGACCCTTATGGTTACGGTTTATCCCAGTTCATAAATATCCGTGATCCTTTAGAGCTCTGGAATTACATCATCTTCACAACACCCGTCGTTCTCTTCGTGCTGACCTGCATGTTCTACAGTTTCCCCATGGTCGTTTATTTCCTCCATTGGGCTCCCAAGTTACTTTGGCCACGCCTCGCAGGATTCCCAATTCTTCATGAAATTCTTCGACGATTTGAGCATATCACAGATCCCAGATTGCCCACAAATTGGGGATATGATTCGCCATGCGGAAGGGACCTTGAGGAATTTACTACAGGAATTTTTGCTTGATCAACGAGATGAATAAATAAAAAGAGTTTAAAGCTTCTTCAAAAGAAGTCCTTCAAATTGTGATTCGATTCACGTGTAAGAACAAGTGCTTTTGTTTTGTGTGATGGATTGTGCAATTTAATTAGCATATTGGCTAAGGTTGATGTTGATTTGATACGATTGTCAATTTTATTTTTTGACCTTTAACACAAATTAGCACTGTTCAAGAATGAAGATGACTTTGCGTTGTATTTTGAATTAGTAAAGAAGTTTATGTGATGGAATGCAGACTTGAGTTGAGCAAATTAAATGATAACGGATTTGAATTCCATCACATGGGATCAACAAAATCCGTTGCAATTCGTTTTTTTTCCTTTGATCGTGATCGCAATAAATTTAAAAAAAAGGAAGGAAGCAGAATGCGTTTCGTTCTGATGTGATGTGATGCGTGTGAGCATTAAAATTCATAAATTTTTTAAGAAGCTTAAGACCAAACCGCCAAATAATTTTTTTTTTTAGCTTTTTCATTTGCACTCTTGTGTTATTTTATCTAATTAATTTGGATCGACAAGTCCTTCGTTTCTTTGCCTTAATGACTTACGCATATCATTACATTTACATTGTTCATTTCTTGAAATCAAAGTTAAGTTGGGTTGGAGCCACAAAGTGAAAAAAAAATGTGAGGGTGGAGAAGAAGCTTAAGGGAAAAGGGTTAGTCATCTTTTCATGTTTACATCAAATTATGGATGTGTAGACATCTTTTTCCAAGAAGTTTACTTTTTGTAATGCATGCAGGCAGATGCAGGAGCACGCACAAGAATAATTTTTTTATTGAGAAAATTTGAAAATTTCAATGCAAAGTCTGGATTCTGGATTTTGGATTAAAGGGGTAATAAAATTCTAAGGGGGTTCAGGTTCTGAAGGATTTTTTAGAGAGTGATGATTCAGGCATGTCTGTCTGTCTGTCCACCTGAAGGAATGCTTAAAATTATTGATGGTAGAATGCCGATGATATAATTATAAATCGATGTTTAATATTAAAAATTTCACAAAAATTTCCATCATTAAGACCGTTTAAAAATGTTCCCAAAATTTCCCCGCATAAAGGGGTCATCCATAAAAAACGTAGCGCAAAAAATCGGGATTTTCAGGCAAGCCATCCGCCCCTTTTTTACTGTCTTATTTGCATTACAAGATATACCTGTCAAGCCAAGATCAGCGCTCATCCCAAAATTAAACGTTTTTTATGGATGGACCCAAAAGTTTTTTTTCAAAATATGCATTCCTCAAGTTCCTCCAGTCCTTTAATAATTAAACTCGTCCTTGCCTCAAATTCATACTTAATTTAAGATACATATTTTTTTAAATTTACACACTATCAGCTACGTCTGAATCTATGAATATATTAACACGATTTTTATTTTTTTTGTTACCTTAGGAAAAGACAAAATAAAAAATGAGTTCTCCATCCCGTCCATTGTCTCCGGCTTGTTCCAGTCACTGATTCACCTAAACAACTTGCACGAACAGATAGATACCCATCTTGACAAAAAAAACGAGCGGAAGTGAGGACTTGAGAATCCCTCATTAACGCACACACAAATGTTTCAAGTAAAAGTGAATGCATCAGAATCTCTTTTCAAAATGGATGCAACTCGAATTCAAGCTCCCCTCTTCTTCTTCATCATAATTATCTTGATGCCGACACTGATCGCAAGTTTGAGCATATTTCCCGTAGTCGATCCACCAGATTGGATTCTGAGATTAGGCCGACTCCGAACGGAAGCTCTGGACAGGTTGTTCCCACGAGTGAAGGAATTTCTTGAAGATGTGATAAATCCATCTTTAGGTGTTGGCTTCATAGACTATAGGGATCCCTTGGAGGTGATTAGTTTTGTTACCCTCTTCCTTCCAGCGATGATCCTAATGTCCTCTGTCTTCTGGCATGGATACACTCATGTTCTCAATTTCTTAATTTTTGTGCCCAAATTATGGTTTTCCAATTTACCTTGTTTCTATTCTTTTGATGAGGAGGTGATCGATGAGGAAGGGGATATATGCCAGGATCATAATTTGGATTATTTTATGAGAATGGTGTACAGAGGTTTAGTGAAAATTACTCAAGAAGACGTTGAATTGAATTGATGTAAAAAGTTGTTATAAAGACGTAGCTGATAAGGAAAATTAAAATTGAAGAAAATTATTTTTAAATTTTTTTGCTAGTGGGCGATTAATAATTTTTTGCACTCCTTCGTTGCATCTCGACCGTTAAAACGAGATTCTGACTCTTGGATTTAAAGACAATTTATTTTTTAACAACGACTTGGCTTATTTTCTTTTGAAATTATCACATTTCATTATTTCTTGTCTTGAACAAATTATCCCCGTATCATAATGCCCAAAGACCTGCTCAATCATATCATATCATATATTATCAATGAAGGCATCATCATTTGACTACATCCTCCTTCTTAACTTCTACCCAGATACCTATTTTCACCAATTACCTGCTCATCTATTTAATACTTTCATGAGAACTGTAGCCGTTTCAATTTGCATACGTAATGAAAGAATGATAAGAAATGAAGCAACTCGAAGATTGTATTTATTACGAACTAAGTTTTCTCAAATGAGTATTGATTTTAGTATGTCCGTCTGTCCATCTGTGTGTGCTAACAAGTTTCAAAAGACAATGGAAGATAAATTGCAAAAAACTGTTTTCGGTAAATTTGTACAATTTTAAAAAATATAATTTACCAAAACAATTTATTTAAATCATATTTACTTTTAAAATCTTGCATTCTCAGCTACGTATCCATATAGGTATGTATTTTTAAGCAGCTTTTTTATTTATTTACCTCATTTCATGAATGACTCTAACGATGACTTACATGCTTCATAATCGTTTCAACATATTTTTTTCTCTCCTTATCTTGAAGGGGTTTTCATTTGAAAAAAAGAAAACAAAGTCAGTTCAGTCGGTACTTCATATGACTTACATTAGCAGTGACATTTTAACACATTAAAAAGCAATTTTTATCTCGTTCGAAAAAAAAGATAAAACTTGAACGTGTTTGTATTTGTATTTGTAGCTGATGTCACACAATGATTAACTCTTGAAGTAAACAAGGATGTCATCATTTCATTTCAAAATAAAATGAAACAATACAAAATACTAATGCACATGCGCAATACATTCCTTATTTTACCCCAATCCATTTGTAAATACAAATATAAATAAATTCAGAGAGGAAAATTGCAAAGGATTTTTAGATGTTTTTACCTTTCGGCGCACATGCCACGACAGAAGTACAACAGATTGCATCATATCACATCATCGAAATAAGTTCTATTTTCGTTCTATTGCGTTCTAACTTTCGAACGTAGTAAATCATACTTTTCATGGAAATCAGATACGTTGGAAAGAACCTTGTTTCAACTAATTGACAATGCCAATTTTTCTTCCAGAGATGGAACAATTTTACAACCTTTTTAAGAAGGGATATAAAAAAATCTCCAAACCGGCAACTTCATCATGACCATGGAAGCTCAATATTGACATAAAATTTTGTTCCAAAAAATTCCATTGATTCTTTGAAAAAATCTATTGAACTAGTGCAGTTAAAACAGCGATAAGGACGTAGCTGAGTAAAGGGTTAAATATGCTGTCTTGGCATCCTGTTATAATGTCTTGTTGATACTGTTGTCCATCATGTCTCATAAATTGTCATA
>JAHZMX010003476.1:0-19770 GCA_027743895.1 Seira musarum
TTTCAACCGTTGACCCTGCCGTTAATAGTTGACCTAAAATTCTGAAAAACAATAGGGTTCGTCCTCAGTAGGCAAGGAACCTTTGTTCCAAATTTGAGGTCAATCGGTGACCTCGTTCGAGAGTTCTCGTTCGGACAGACGAACAGACGGTCACGACAATGTCAACACTCGCTTAGCTACGCCCAGCTACGTAATAAGTATGGTTGCATCAATATTGCTGCAATTTACAACTATTAGTGATTGTCGATTGGAATACAGAGTGGTAAAGTACTAAACGAGTAACAAAGTAAGTCTGCGGTGTCGATGCATGGATGGGAACAGTTAAGGAAAATTTCTCTAATAAAAGTATATTGAAATTAATTTTGTCAAACACCGTAAAATTATTAATTAATTTGAATACTGAATACGCTTACAATTTAACCATAGTATCATAGTTCTAAGGACGAATGACTATCTGAAGCGAAATCTAAATGTAAACATAGATTAGCTTTAAAACGCTGTAGATTAATTACTTTTAAATAGAGTCTGGGATGCAGGCAACGTCTGGGGATGATTTTATTGACAAGGCGCATAATTAATAATCGTAATATGACAGCACATATACAAACACTCACATATAAGTACAAACTTCACATATTTGCATTTGCACTATTAACGAATTAATCTGAGTTGATTGCATCTGTGAAACATACTACATTTGTTTCGGGCCATTACTTTTGGTTGGGCATGTAATATATTTCGAACAAACTACTTAATGACAAAGACGTCATTAAAAAGCCAGGTAAATAATAAACTTTTTACGCAAACTCATTAAGTCCAGATAATGTTATATGTAAATGATTTTATCAGAATAATTGAAACTGGAGAACAGCAATATCAGTATTTTTGGATAGATAACATTGTAAAATCATTGGCATATTTTTGACATTTACCCCAATAAGGATGATTTACAACAACTATGTCGGCTATAAAACTCGAAGCAAAGTCAACACTTGTTGAATTCATTGACAGAAAGATAATAAATCGAAAAAGATAAAAAGATGAATAGTAGTTGATGCATACACAAACCATACGTTTCTTATGACTATGACATGACATTGAAAATTATTTGATGGTATTCAATATAAAAATGATTACATATTTAAATGGTCTGCTTTGTTAGCCGAAGAAATTCGTCAGAGCACATTTAAGTGCAGGACTTATTAGTTGCTGGAAATCTCCAACTAGTCATGATTTTTACTCATTCTAATTTGGTCCCTTTGGTGGCCTTCTCATTAATTTGCTCTTCTTCTCTAACCAACAGCGCTAGCATTCCCATCAGAAAAACCAGTAGTTTATCTTCCAATGACAAACTTGAACTAATTCGTCACCTCTCAAAGAACGCAGGCCTACCCCAAGTGAAACTAAATTCAAGTGACGTGTGCCTAGACGATGGATGTCTCGAAACAGCCTTGAACCTCCTTTGGTCGATGAATGCTTCTGTGGATCCGTGCAAAAACTTTTACCAATTCTCCTGCGGAGGATGGATCGAAAAGAACCCAATTCCTCCCGCTGCTTCTGCTCGGACCCACATCATGATACTCACAGAGAAGATTAACAACATGACTCAAGACATCCTGCAGTATTCAATATAAAAATGATTACATATTTAAATGGTCTGCTTTGTTAGCCGAAGAAATTCGTCAGAGCAGATTTAAGTACAGGACGTATTAGTTGCTGAGAATCGCCAACTAATCATGATTTTTACTCATTCTAATTTGGTCCCTTTGGTGGCCTTTTTATTGTTTTGCACTGCATCTTTGACTAACAGCGCTAGCATTCCCCTGGAAAAAACGAAAAGTGTAACATCAAACGACAAACTTGACCTAATTCGACGCCTCTCAATGAACGCAGGTCTTCCCCAAGTGAAATTAAATTCAAGTGACGTGTGCCTAGACGATGGATGTCTGGAAACAGCCTTGAACCTCCTCTCATCAATGAACACTTCTGTCGATCCTTGCAAAAACTTTTACCAATTTTCCTGTGGGGGATGGATCGAAAAGAACCCAATTCCTCCCGCTGCTTCTGCTCGGACCCACATCATGATACTCACAGAGAAGATTAACAACATGACTCAAGACATCCTGCGAGAACCTGTGGATGAAGTGAATGACCCACATCCCTTAAACACAGCTAAGGAGTTTTTCCACGCTTGTCAAGACGAAGAAGGAAGAGAGAGACTGGGTGTGGAACCACTGCTTGAAGTCATAGCGGACTTTGGTGGATGGCAACTCCTGAACCCCGAATCATGGAATTCGTCTGGGTTCGACTGGCTATGGGCTGCGGGGGAGACGGCAAGAAGAAATTTAATGCCAACTTTGGTTTCACCTGCTGTCACGAGTGATCAAAAGGATACGGATCATTGGGTTTTAATTGTAAGTTAGCAAAATTTTTAGCAAAATAATTTTTGAGGCCTTGGACTAACCTGAAATTCGGTTCATTTTTCTCGTCGTAGCTGGACCAACCTAATTTGGCCTTTCCCAGAGAAATTTTTGTAAATCCCGAAAGGTTTCCTGCATTAATCGTCGCATACGAAAACTTTATTGTTGAGGTGGCCCAAGAACTAGGATCAACCCTTTCAGAGGAAGATTTGAGAGCGGAAGCGAAATCCATTATTGCACTTGAAACAAAACTTGCAAACATCTCCGCTCCAAGTGAAGGACGTTATAATCTCTCACTAACTTACAATCCCTTCCTGCTCCCAGACTTCCAGTCATTAATGGACAGTGTTGATTCTGACGTTCGCATAGACTGGAAAGCATACTTCGACCATATTTTCAGCACATCCGGAATGAACATTGAACCAGACGAGAGGATCATTGTCTATCAAGTTGACTACATCAAAAAGTTATTGCCCTTGTTGAGCGAGGAACTTTCCAGTGGAACTCCAACTTTGGCGAACTACATTGTCTGGCGAGTGATATCCACTTTGGCAAAGGAAAGTAACAAGGCTATGCGAGACATTGGTTTCCGATTTCGCCAAGCCTTGAGTGGAGGAAGTGAACCAGCACCGCTGCCAGTGACTTGCGCGGATGTTACAAATTATTTCTTTGGAATGGCAGTTGGAGGAAAGTATCTGGAACGTGCAGATTTTAATGAGGAATCCAAAGATGAAATGTATCGCTTGGTAGCGGACCTTCAATCTTCCTTCAAGGAAATGGTGAGAAGTGCAGATTGGATGAAGGAAGAAACGAAAGAAGCAGCGATTGCTAAGTCTGATGCCATGAGGACGTTTATGGCCTATCCAGACTGGATACACAACAAAACCGCTATTGAATTCCTTTACGAGGCATTCGATTCGAGTTTGATTAGTCCGGAAAATCATTTTTCAAATCAGTTAGTTCTAAATCAGTTTTTACAGGAGAGCATAAGGAATGATATTAGAAATCCAGTAGATAAGGACATGTGGGCGACATATCCTGGAACTGTGAATGCCTTCAACTATTTTGAATACAACGCAATTAGTAAGATCCAAACAAATTGTTTCATTCATTTTTATGTTTTTATCTTTTTCACTCGTAAATGTTTTTATTTTTTACAGTTTTTCCAGCTGGTTTCCTCCAACTCCCGTACTTTGGAGGGAATCGCCCAAAACATCAGAATTATGCTGCTATTGGAATGGTGATTGGACACGAGATAACTCACGCCTTCGATGACAGNCGAGTTTGATTAGTCCGGAAAATCATTTTTCAAATCAGTTAGTTCTAAATCAGTTTTTACAGGAGAGCATAAGGAATGATATTAGAAATCCAGTAGATAAGGACATGTGGGCGACATATCCTGGAACTGTGAATGCCTTCAACTATTTTGAATACAACGCAATTAGTAAGATCCAAACAAATTGTTTCATTCATTTTTATGTTTTTATCTTTTTCACTCGTAAATGTTTTTATTTTCGCAGAAAACTGGTGGGACCCAGAGACAAAAGAGGAATTTATGAGAAGAGGTCAATGCATGGTTAATCAGTACGGGAGTTACTTCGTAGAAGCAGCAAACATGACAATTAATGGTGTGACCACACTAGGAGAAAATATCGGTGATAATGGTGGCCTCCGGGAAAGCTACAGGGCGTACCAGAAATACGTTGATTTGAATGGACCGGAATTGAGATTGCCAGGGCTTGAAGCATTTTCAATTGACCAATTGTTTTTTCTTGGATATGCAAATGTAGGTATTTTTCCCAGCTTTTGGGCACCATAAATTGATGTATCTATTCATATTTATTTTTATTTAATTTATAGATCTTTTGTGAGACAGCATCACCAGAATATTTGGTATCAAAGATTTTAACTGACGTTCACTCGCCATCAGAGTTTAGAGCGTTGGGAACACTTAAGAACTTTAATAAATTTGCTGAAGCATTTAATTGTCCTGTGGACAGGGACGGCATGAATCCTCCGCAGGATGAGAAATGCATTGTTTGGTAAATCAATAATAATCAAGATGTTCATGTTTCAACTCGATCAAAGGGAAATAAATTATAATCGTTAATAATGACTTAATGACGAAGGAGAAATTACATTTTTCTCAACGTGCTAACGTCGTCCTAATAATATTATTTTACATTTATTTTACTACGTATTCAATTCTTAACAACTTAGAAGGGAAGGTGTTGGTTTAGACTTAGATTTTAGATAATCGAAATTGAACGTTTAAATTCTAGCATCCATTTTTTAAAACTTTTTTTTTAAGATGCAAATAAAATTCTTGCCGATTATGAGTTTTTCGTCAAAAGGTCTGATTGGTTCCTCAGTTAAGCCACCATTCAACGTGTTCATATTTTACNTTAATTTACATTTATTTTACTACGTATTCAATTCTTAACAACTTAGAAGGGAAGGTGTTGGTTTAGACTTAGATTTTAGATAATCGAAATTGAACGTTTAAATTCTAGCATCCATTTTTTAAAACTTTTTTTTTAAGATGCAAATAAAATTCTTGCCGATTATGAGTTTTTCGTCAAAAGGTCTGATTGGTTCCTCAGTTAAGCCACCATTCAACGTGTTCATATTTTACAAATTACGGGGGCGGGGGTCCCTGGGAGCTTAGTATTAGTGAAAAACATTAATTATCGTCCCACGTCGCTGAAGTTTTATTTAAAATTATTGTCACATGTCGGACTATCATACGTAACGTCTGTTCGCAAGCGAGTGTGGAATAATTCAGAACATAAACAACTTTCATAATTTTGCGGGACAAACTAAGCGTGCTTAAAAAAACCTAATGGACGAAAATGGAAGCCTCTGTTGTATGGGTTGATTACAGATTAGAATTCAAATCAGAACTGAAGAAAACTTTGCCGTCTTATCTTTGCCTCAGATCTCAATGCCAAATATCACCACATGCGAATTACATGAACATAAGCGGCTCCGCTAAAGTTAGATTGCGTACTATTTTAAACTTGAAGCGCACACGAAAATAATTTAGTTAACAATTTTTGTTCTACAGCGCATCTGATTATAACTGTCTCATTCACTTTAAGCCGATTTGCTCGCATACGATGACATAAATTGATAAAAAAAATTCTTCCACGTCACCAGTAAGTTATGATGCTTATTTAAGACCCTTGCTGATGCCATACTTATCACGACCGTGGTTTTTCTAGACATTCAAAGATTTAACCTGAAACGATGACAGTGACAATGGCTATCGGATTCCCATTCACTTTTTCCCTATCCCTCATGCATATTCTCATATTGCCCCATGTCAGTCCCCAACTTTCATTTTCCCATCAAGGTCTTCTTGATGTAATAAAAATCCTTAAAACTGGGCCCGACGCGTACGTTCTTCATTTCCATTCGCAAAATTCAGTTCTAAAAAACGAGCTGGCGAATGACGGATCCCTGGAAAATCTTCAACTTGTCTTCTTCTTTGCTTACTATTCTTACAAAGAATTCAATCCAGATGTGACCTACCGATATACGCAACCATTTCAGATTATATTTGCATCATTTCATGCTGGTGAATATCCTGCAGTTCTTCCCAACTATTATAAATATTTGATGAAGACGACGACAGTTCTGATTTTGGTGGGATACTATCGGCATACACGCATCATCCTTCCACAATTTCCTCTTGAGAAGCAGATTGAGTTGGTGCCAGCAATGAAGATCAAGATGGGAATCTCGGACGATGACAAAATCTTTTGGTCAATGGCTTGCGCTGGATACTGCGACGAGTCGCATTACAGGTAAAGTTAAAGAATTCCAACATGTCTAATTAATTTAATTAGACCCGATATACACATCCAATGATTCAATTCCAGGAACATCCGTATTGACAATTTTCTTAAAAATCCGGTCGAACAGCATAAGCTCAATTTCCGGAACGCGTACGGTCGAAAAATAAATTTTGTGCACACACCCAGAACTTCGAATTATTATAAGCCGCATGTGTACGGAAGGGATAGACAAGCTTGTTCTCGGCTTCTTCTCAAATCCATCGATATGGCTTATTGCGACTCTCATCTAATGACCATCCTGTACATGGGCGAGGCCCACAACATCACTCTGAACATCCTCTCATCACAAATTCTGGCGGAACGCAGTCTGGGCACAACCAGATCCGACAGACAGAGTGGAATTACTCTCACCCTCTTCTCATTAACTGATTCAGCAAAGTTAAGTGGGGCAAGATTGTCCATGGTATATCATGACCTTCTGTATTATTGCGATTATTTCAAAAAAAGCAATGAAACCAAGTTTTTGGCAGAATCTGAGTTGTGGACTAGTGCGTTCACAATGGAACTTTGGGTCATTATTGCGTTGGTTCATATTATTCTTATCATTAATTTGGTCAGGCTTAATCATTCTGCCTTAGGGATGAGTTCAATTTTTCAGGAAAGCCTACGCATTTTCACCATCCTGGTCAAACAATTCCCCACGAAAACTGGCAGAACACATGGAATCTACGTAGGAATTGCAGGGCTTACAATTTTCATCTCAAACTTGTACGAGAACTCAATTACAAGTGCCATCACTGTAAAAATCCCTCCACCTACTTACGAAACCATCAATGCAATTCTGAGGGATGGATATAAAATAATTTACGAGGAAGAGCCTACGGGGATTGGCCAGGAAAAAATGACAGCCGAAGTGTTTTATGAGCATTCATTCAAATCGAAAGGAATTCAAATGGATCTCTCTGAAGCGTTCCTAACACTACCACCTGGTTTACCTGTGTCCCAGACGGCTGAACTTTTGAAAAAGCGCTTGACACTCCCTATTTCAGATGTAAATAAAATTCCTGCAACCGTCGCTTTAATGCAATACATAAATGGAAGAGAAAATGAGAAACGTGTTTGCAGATTTGTGAAGGAGTCGATAGGAATGACGATGAAATTCTGGATTCTGTACACGGTCAATAGAAACTGGTTAATGGAGACAATTGAAAGGATTCATCAATCGGGATTGACACACAAAATCGAAGAATGGTCCAATTGGGCGATTAAACTAAATTTTAAAGCATTTGACGAACATGAGGAAAATACAATGAAGCCTGTAATTCAACCTGATGTCATCAAATTTGTGAAATTGAAACCGCCACTGTTCGTTTTCGGCATCGGGATGGGGATAGGTTTGCTAGCCTTCTGTATAGAGGTAATTATAGCTGTTGTCGAAAACACAATTTGCTGGAGAGATAAGAAAGTTCAATACCGGTCTAAGAAAAGTTTTGCTGATATATTTTCCCCTCGCCAAACATTTACAACTGATGTGCATGAATATGTTCCGTAGAACCAAAGACTAGACCCTATCTTATCTTAGTTAAACTCATTAATAAGAAATAAAAAATATGCCTCACCTTCCCCTGAATGCTATGATAGTTCTTGGAACACAATGCAGCGTATCCTAACATTGCAAAACGTGTCCATAATCAAGTTACAAGACGAATACAATTTTCCCGATTTCATTAAAATAGAAAATCGTGACAATTATAAAAATTCCTTTTTGCTTTTCCTTTTCCACTATTAACAAATATTTAATTTTAAAAATGATACGTAAATTGAATTATATATTCGAATTATGATTATATATTGTAATTATATATTTAAATAAGGACAACGGTTGTAGTTTTTTTTTCATTCTGACCCAGTCACGTAGGGAAGTAACTGATGTTTATTTGCACTTACTATTTTTTCGTAGAAATTTAAATTTTAAAACCAATTTAAAATTAAATAAAACTACTCATCAGGATCAATTTCATATATTTCTGTCGTTTCTATACCAAATTTGGAAATATTTACTGTTGGGGTAATTATGCTTAATTGCTCTACCTGATGCATACTTTTAGTTATAGCCGGGATATCTGTGTAAAAGGGCACTGTTTCACCTTAGCAGTTCCTGGAAAGATTCGCTTGTAATAATTAGTAGTCTGAAAACCTTTAAAATATATTATCAAGCGAGTCAGTAGTAGCGAGATAAAGTAAAGAATCTATAAACCAAATCGAGTGTTAACAGCAAAAACGATGCACATACGAATTCATATACCATGTATAATTTTATATTGGGGATGTCGATCAAGTGTGGTTTTTTAGAAACTGAAATACAAAATAGATGCAACAGTGTTATTAAAATTTAAAGCAGGTATTTTAACTTACCCTTGAGAAACCGAAACAACTTTAAAGATGAATTCATGAGTTCAAACATGTCATTGTAAACCCTGTAATGACTAAGGCATTTCCCAAAATGGAAAGTGGATGATGCAAACATTATGAAATGCTTATATATTAAATGAGATTAAAAACAAAAGTTGACTTCGTCGAACCCATTTTTTGGCAGAATATTAAATGAAATATTCGAATTTTTTAAAGAGTTTCTTCATTTTCTTAAGCTTTTAAGGCACCTCGTTAAACTCACAAGTAAGGATTTCCGAATTTGAGACATGTGTGCATGGGTAAATTGAAGTATCGATTATGAGAATTAATGCTTAAATAAACCATCCATTTTGCAGTTTTAGGCACGTTCTTGGAAAATTTCTAGAACCCGTTGGATTAATGCACGAGCCTTAAACAAAATGAATAGCTGTCACGCATAATGTACCGAATTAAATGAAATACCTAATGTTAATAGTTAGTACCTTAGCAGTTAATAAATAATGAAATAGTAGTACATATGTACAACTACTCCACTAAAAGGATTTCAAAGATAAGCTAAATATGCGGTTATTTACGATAACGATGGAAAATCCCTTACAATATAATAAACTTAGTACAATAATTGGCGACCGTAAGAACGAATTGAGTAATGGCCTTTGGCCTAAGAAAGGTTAGCATATTGAATGATTCTATCTTAAGCTTTTAACTCCCCAATCAACAAACATGAATCGATTGTTCTCATTACCTAGGATTCCATGAACTCTAATCTTGCCTCATGATTCATCATTCTGAATGAGCCAAACCGATACCCTACAGCTTGAAAGGAATGTATTTCCCTCCGTCTCGCTTTCATGTCTCCTTTGTTTCTTTGAAAATGGTTCAGGTATAACCAATTCTTTAGTAGTTTTTGGCTCTGTTCCAGAGTATAAGTGATTAACGGCAACGCAAAGATAACCATTGTAAGCACAATAGCCAACACGAGCACGAAAAGTATCAAGAAATGCAGTGTAAGCAGGCTGTACGCATTTATGAGAATGCATGTTAGCGTAAATACGCACAAATACATCAGTCCTAATCCATGGCTGATAATTTTCCCTATTCCGTCTCTGTGGACAGCGAAAAGTACCGCGTATGTTCTGTACAACTGACAAGCCTTGCCCAAGTTTATTTTGGACAGAGATTCAATCCGCCTCCATATTTCACCTGTATACAGAACTGCAGAAAGAAATAAATTTTCCGTTATGATAACAGGTTCTACTTCAGCAGCAGTGAAGTACATCCAAAGGGTCACTGATACAAGATAGCTCCATGAGTGAATTGAACGTGATGATTGAACTAATTCAGAATTCGTTTGGTGAAGAAAAATTGTTAATGGGTCGATCCTCACTCAATCCGCTTGAAGTTGCGTATGGTAGGACTACTAAAAACAGGCAGGGTTGTAACTTTAACGAGATGGTTGTGAAGCAAGCCAATGGACCGATGATCCCAGTCCCATCCAATCTTCGTTTTACGAACATGCCAGCAGCTAAGTGTATACAACAAAAATATATGTTGAGTGTTTATATAATGCTTTCTACGAATCCCTACTTGACCAACCGGAAGTAAATTATCTCACCTTCCAGCAATAGTTCCATATTGGGGGTCAAAGCTTTTGATGTCTGGTTTACGGTACGCACCGTGACTGTGTCCAAAATCTGTCGCATTTCGTTCACTGATTTTGAAATGTTCCATCGTTCCCAAAAGAGGCGTCTTTCGTTCAAAATTGATGTACCCAACGCAAACAAGTAAAATGTCATTGTCGTTATTTTAATGAAGGAGTCGTTTCCCTTGTAGTTTATGCATTCCGTGTATCCAGATAATAAAGTAAATAAAATAAAGGAATAGAGTAGTGACCATCGGTATGCAAAATATAGACGCAGTTTGAAAGTTCGTTTTATACTAAGAATAGACTAGTCTGCTTATTCCATTTTAGAAAGAATTTGGGACCAGAAGGAGGAAGATATGATGATAATTGATTTTGGAGCTGGAAGGAATATATTACAACAGTTGTTGCCAACGACATGCTTGTTATTAAAATTGGGAAGGATGTAAGTACGTGAGCTTATAGTAGCTCTTAGGCAAGTTATAAGGCTTACTCTTACTGCAATGACATTCCAATGAAATGTAAGAAGAACTAAGGTGCAAAAGTTTTCTTTTATTTCGTTTCTTTATATCTTTTATAAATTGGTCTAGTGCTGGCAAGCCAACTTCGCTTAACAGAGAAAAACAAATCTATACCAATCCATACTTTTACAAAAATAAGCGTTCATAATTTAAGAGATTTATGAAATTCTAGACTGAGGGGGCTTGCCTTTAGTCCAAATACCAATTAGAGAAATTATATATTTATTGTAAAAAATGGGCGACAATTGTCAATTATACCGTTTAAATTCGTTATGAGCAAATAGAGCTAAAATCGACTTGGTACAAAAGCTGAAAAGCAAAATTCCGGGCATTTATAAACGTTTTATTTTTAACTTAAATGTGACTGTGAAATGATTTTGGTTGTTCAACGGGATTGCCATTCAGTTTGCTGATGATCCATGAATCCGTAGCGTCATTCAACGTTCGAAGGTTGCTATTAGACAAGGTTTTGTTCTTGCCGTCGATAAATTACCGATGATGCTTGTGGGAACTCGATAGAGATGTGTTCATTAAGCATTATCGTTATTTCATCCTAAACCCGGGCGCCTGCATCGATTTCAGAATTTGTCGTTGGTGGTTTAATTCGACTGGCAAAATGTATAGTGATGGTTTGGTTAGGAGCAGAAGAGCTGAATTTGCTTAACGGGGAAATAAGTTCTATACCTGTCTAAACCTTCGTTTCATAACTAAGCGATTCATAATGTCAGACGATTTGAATTGAACATTCTCCTCTCAAAAGCAAAAATTCATTGCAGATTATTTTCCATCTGGTTATAAAAGCGCCTTTTACCCAGACACCGAATGCAATATAATTTCCAAGGAAGTAATTTGTCTGCGAAAATCTAGGGAGGGGACACAAATGTCAATTAAAAAGTAAATTATTTATGAACCACGCGATTTCTGAATGATATTCACCGAAAAGCAATTTGGATTTCAATATCTGCCAGAATTCAATGTGGGCGATCAAATATTGATTGGCAGGGTTAGCGCACAATTATTTAAAACAGCGGGTCATTTACTTTTGTAGTACTTCTTTTTTGAATGTGTAGTAAAAAAATCAGTAGTTCATTGAGAAAAAGAGGAAAAATGATAATCTCCTTCTGAAAAATGAGGGTTGAGAATGTCGTGGACTCTGTCTAGGTTTCGGAGCCAATCACAGTGGAGCCCCTTTCCTCAATCACTTTATGACGTTGCCAAGGTGGCTGAACCGATCCCCTTGCACTTTGCAAGTTGCGTGCAACAACCGTTCCTTCTCTAATATCCTTTCTTTTTGAGCTTCAACCTTATTTTGTTAGATAGCGAACCATCTGTCTTTGTTCACTTTTTCCCATTACGTGTTCCGTGCAGGCTCCCTTCATCTCACTCAATGGTGCAGGGCTTTACTCTCAAGGATAGACATGATTGTCTTATGTAATATTGGTAAACAGGCTTCATGAATCTTATTGCCAGTCTCATGTGAGTGCAGTACAGCGTATGTATTGAAAAACTAAAACCCAACCATAATTTGGAGATTCAAATTAGCACTCTGCTCATTTGCACTTCACATTTCAAAGCAAGGAATCGATTCAAGCCGCTGCAGGAATCTCGTGTTAACACCGAAGCTTATGCAACACCTACAAGCAATTGAATTGTTCATTCACAATGAAATGTTAGAGATTCATTGTACATATGGTTGTACGAAGATTTATATTATCCTCACAATCTACGTTCGGTTGATGTGTATCCGTACTGAACCGTTTGAACCGAGAAGCTCCTCTACTTTAAATTGAATTACGACGTTTATTATAACAAACAACAGCACGTCATTTTATACTTTCAAGAGGCGAATTTCCTAATCGCCTTCGAAAGTCCTTAAGATGTTGAGTATAAATGTCATTTTAATTTCTTGATATTTGACAACCCTAAACGAGCGCGGGTGGTTAAATCGTTTTTGATGGAACTTGGCGTGTAACATCTTATTCGATCGGTTTCTACAAGTTTGAATCATGCTAATACGTTGCAATGCCTTCCATGCGCAGAATTTTTCGGTTCAAGCTTAAGAAGCTGTTTCTTTGACTGCCTATGGAACTTGGCATACATTAAAGCAGTATTCTGGAGATTTTCGCATTCAACCCTTTTCATCTACGTCGTTATCGCTGTATTGATTGTAACCTACATCGTGGTCGCGCGATTAGAGTCAAAACTTTCTCAGCATACTGATTTCTGACGCAATCCCATATGCTACGTTTTATTTGTTTGATTTTTTAAACTTAAGGGGGAATAATTTCCTGGAGCGGATTTGGTGGAGGATGGCGTGAAACGCCATCGGGCAAACTTGTGTTTAATAAATATAATATTCTTTGTGATGGGGAAAGGCATTTAATTAGCAAGAATAAATTATCCGGGTAGATGGAACATACATGAAATACGATCAGAGCAATAATACATAAACGATAGAAGAACAAAAATTCGTTATAAAACGAGAACGTTTCTCTCATATTCTACACGTCCACGTTCTAAAAAAATTGGACGCAACAGAGTTAGGAAGGATATGTAAGAGCAAAAGGCTCTGTTAAAACTTTACTTTTGCAAATTTCAGACCGCAAAAAATGTCCGCCTTTACTCTTCCTAAATTTTCGGGAATTGCCTAGACGGACAATAGGTTGACTGGTGTAAGAACGTTTAATCATCCAAGAAAAATTAGCGTCCAAATGAAGGGCCGAATGAAAAAGTATATTATTTTGAGAACTTTTTTTTTTATTTTGAGAAGACTTAAGATCCGCCGTTGGTTTAATTGATTTAAAAGCTAATATAAATCAAGGGTATGGTATATAATCTCTCGTCTGAATAACATACTGAACATTTGCGAGTGGAAAATCAAAAAAGCTCATTCTCCTTTGCAAATACCCGAAACCAAAGCCAAGTCAAGCCAGGCAAATAGAATAGAATAGAAAAGAATAGGGGGTTTATTGTCATCAAAAGGTGTCTTCATATAAAGTATTTAAACCTGAGACAGATATATCTTTACAAATATGGGTAAAACGTAAATCACACGGTATTCATTTTACACTAATTTTGGAGGAATAAATTTTTACACACAATAAACAAATACATCAATAAAAGTCTTTTATACACAATGTTTTCAACAACAGCATTTATACTCTCTGCATAGGAAATACGTTGCTAATTATCACGTGCTTCTTAAAAACTATAAAGCTTAAATACCACCTTGTTTCTTACTTTATTCGGCAGTTGCAGCTATTGTGCAACACTATCGTACTTAAAAGTTCGACTACCCCAAAAGCTATTTATAGAGAGGGCAGGCTTCAAGTATGACTTATTTCTTGTAGTTTTTTTCCATGCAGTGAGCAAAATTAAGGTAATTTTTTAAAAAAATCCCTCATAAGTCAGAAAAGCACATTTATGTAAGTAAAAGAACAGATAGACGGTAAAGGTACTCGGCAAAACAAAAATAAAGTTCTTCACATATTATGGAAATAACTTTGTCGTGTTTTTACGGCCTAAAATAGATTGACTGCTTACTTTAATAATCCTGTTGATGCATTTGTACGTCAAATACTTTTATGGCAGCAAATTTTTTAAAGCTTTAAATGAATACTTTGTCTACCAATTTGAATGCCTACAAGAAAAATATAAAATAAAAAGTTTTGTTTGTCGCATCCTGACCCATAAACGATCCATTCTTAGCTGATGTACAAACTGGTCGACTTTCACATTACTTCTTCCAAAGATCATAGATCGACCACTGACAATGACTTTCCAATATTCGAATGATATTACGACATGGTGATATGTGCTGAGAAATCGAGTTGGCTAAGTTTATTTTTTCACTTTGGACGGCGTTGAGTTCTTGAGGCTACACTTAACTTTATGTAGGTATACTGTTTTTCACTTGAACTCATTTAACTAAAAAAGTAGAGTTGGTGTGATGTGATGATGGCCACATTAATCTCAATACTCGCTTAGCTTCGCTCAGCTACGTAATAATTTTTGTATTTCGCAATCTTTCAGAAATGATTTTTTCTTATTCCATATAAATCAATGTTTTGAGTGCTTGCAATCGAACGGCCTGTTCAATTTAAGCCAACATTTTGCAAAAATTTAGGGAAACTCGAACATGTTGTTGTATTTTTGATGATGGTGAAATAGTTTGGATGCTTCCATGAACAATATGTGTTGTAGTTCTTCACTATCCATAATGCATTCCAGCATTTTATTGGTCTAACTCTACTTGGCTGCATTCGTCGCAAAGAAACTTCGCATCAACCAAATGGATTTAAAAACTGTTGTGAAGTAGAACTCAATTTAAAAGTCATGTCGGATTTTTGTGTCTATTCAAAACGAAACTAAACAAATGTTTTGTAGAAGTGGGTTTGGAAAATTTAAGGAAACTTAATTAAATAAAGAAATTCAATGAATAGCTAAGGAATCAATTTCGTGATTTTATTTGCTTACAAGTAAAGCTCGCAGTTGTAGAGTCACAGAATCGTACGGAAAACTAAAGTGTTGGTGTGGTGTAGCGAGGTTATAATTTTAAAAGCGCTTGTATTAGTTTCTAAACCATTTAAGGCCTTGCACTTGCACGATGTACTGCCATCAAAGGATTTAATCATATCATATGTAGACAAAAATTTATCTATGGCTGGCAAACTTGAATTCCATGATTTAGTCAAACTTGCACTTAAATTCCACAATATCATCTACTCAACAGCAATTGTACGACCAAAAGTGGAATGGGATGAGAAAAGTCTTCGCTTAAGAATTAATCCACATGGAATGGCAACAAAAGCGTGGATCTTGCAAGAATTCCTGGGACTATTTCTTTACGGAATTGTAGTATCGATACTAGCAGCAGTCTTTAGTAATTCCGAAAAGATGAATTTGCTTCGCCAATTTATTTATCTTATGATCGTTTCTGCTTCAATTACTTTTGGTGGAAATGCAGCATTTCTTTGGACCAGTCCTGAGGACTTAATTCCCATCAATTACTTCCTTGATAACCACGAACGTATCAAAAGAGGTGATATTTACTATTTTACTAAATTCTGAACAACGTTTTTTTAATTTTTGGGAATATAATATTTTAGAGAACCTGCTATATTGGAGAATTCTTGAAGAGAAATGGAAGCACTTGCTCGTCTTCTTCGGTGCCGGAATAAACGCTAGTATAGTTGTCATATCATCAACGCATCTCGCAATAATCGTTTCCGTTTTGTTAGACTTGGATCCGTTATCTGTCCTTCTGCCATACAAAATTGAAGCGAGCTTTCAAACTGCCGCTATCATTTCCTTTCGCATGATTTCAGTAGCATTTTTCCTCCACTGTAACGCTAGAAATGCGGGATTCCTCTACCTCTACTGCTTAATCACTTTCCATGCCTACTTGTTTTCCTTAAAAACTTTATTTGCAGCGCGAATTACACCGTTCAAATTAGTCGAGGAATATAAGCGACTGGAACGTCTTCATTCTCACATTACTCCATATGGAAATAGGATAAACGAATTATTAATGTTTCTTGGTAACACATCTTGCGTGTGTATGTTTTGGGTAAGCATTCGAAAATGGGATTCACTTCCGGTATTCCTAAAAGTAATTTTTCCATGGGGAGGGATCGGTACCCTGTTTTGGTTACTTCTTGTTCTAAAGACTGTTAGCAACATTCTTTCATTTTCGTTGGAATTAGTTGAAGAGAAATTGAGAAAAAATATGCATAAAGTGTGGAGAGGACGATTATTTCTTCGAAGAGAGGTGGCAGCGTTACGTCCAATTGGTTTCAAAAGTGGGTCGTGGTTCGTCATTGATACGCATTCATCAGGAGAGTTTTTTGATACTTTGCTTAATAATCTGACATCGGCTGTTTTGACATTTTAGATGGTTGGTTTGACGTACCGAATTTCTATCCAACGTTTGGTTATTTTTTCTGACTTAATTTGTTTTACTATGCTTGTTCCCATCCTTTTTTCTTTGTTAAATTAAAAACAGTCGCTCAAATTCTAATTTGATTCTTCACATGAAAATATTGCACTAAAAATGTTATTTATCATAGTAAGTAATTTACTGTTGTTCGTGGAGTTTTCCCTGTTTGCACTGAATGAACTACAATCACGTGAAATGCACTGGCTTTTGTAGGACGTTGTCATATAGTAATAGCATTTACGAAGGCAATTTTAGTGTAACATTCTCGCTTGGATTAGATATCCGTGTAATTTAAACAAAAAGAATATGTCCTTTAGGAGAATTTTTAGGTGAATAATAATATGATAGTTTATTGATTTTTTAAATATGAGGAATCAAACCACTTGGTGAATCATATTTAGATGAATTGAATGAATTTAATTTTTGCATTTTCAACATTTTAATTTATTACATTTGAAATCAAAGGTGTGCCACAGCGACGGATAGTTACTTTTGGTATTTCAAAACAAAATCATGCGATAATAGTGCAGGTGCTCAATAGGGAGATATGGTTTTCTATTTTACCCCCGCGTTCAATTTCAGACCCGCGTTCTATTTAAACCCCGCGTTCTAAATCAGAATATACGGTACTCGGGTTTGATTGGGGTTACGTTTCTGACAAATGGGAGGGAAATGTTGCCGACGGTAATTTTGGCTACCAACTGTCCATCATCCTTTATACAGCTTCTACTATTATTGCGTACTTTTTGCATAATATCAAAACGTTTGAAATTTTCAAATTCGGGTAGGGCATTTGCCCGTACTGGAAACAACTACTCTGGTCTTTATCATAACATGTGATCTGTATGAAAATGCGGAAACAAATACATCTTAATTCTCTTAACTTAAAAGCTTGTCCTAATCGACAAATTTAAACAAAATTAGTGCATTCTTTTTGTTGCTAACAAAGCTTTTAGTGTTCCCCTTGAAATCCCCTTCATGTAATTGAAGAAAGTCTTCTTCTGAATTATATATTGAGTCCCATAACACAAAAGTATGAGCCGACATGACAAGCAAAACTTCTTCATTTCAATATTTGTTTCTCTCCTTCCCCAATCCATTCGTCTCCACGACCACAATAACTTTGTGCCCGTTGTACACAAATACCTTCCAAAGAGAATGATTATGGTCCAAACAATGGTTACAAATGGTGAACCCAACAAAAGTGGAATTTTGCTCAGGGGCCTAAATTCATCCCAATATCTCACCAACGCAAAGTTAAAGAATGTTGGAAGTATTATGAACGCACCATGGTTCCATGCAAGATACTTCCCCGCAAAGCTCAGCATAATAGCATTTAGAATTTGGAAGGTTCTATAACACCATCGCAGATTTTGGGGTATTCTGAGATTACTATCAGTGAGGTATTTCCTTGAGCCCAGTTTCAATTCCCGGGAAAGTATCAATGTGACGTAGAAAAGGTATATGAAAAGCGCGCAACCTAACACGGCTGTGTTTGCTGCCGCTACAAAGGACATGTAAGCATGATAAAGGGAAATGAATAGTCGTACAGGAAGATAGAAATATTCCTCGGGAACATAGTCGCCGAGGAAAAATGCACTCCTCGGATCGTAGAAACAAAACGCTGAAATGAATAAGAAAAGTAGTATGAGGGTTGACCCCATAAGTAATACTGCGACATCCAAAATCATGTTGAGAATGTGTCGTTCCGGATCAAATGTAGACATGTAGTTTTCTTTAAAAAAAATAAAATTTAATCACTTATGACGTATCTAATTAATTTTGAAACAATTTGAGAATTTGAAGCAACTTACCTTTGAGAAAACGAAACAACTTTAAAGCAGAATTCATGAGTTGACACATATCATCAGAATACCAAGTGATGATTGATGCAATTCCCATTGAGACAATCCCAAGAATCCAGTAGGCGAAAGTTAGAGTGAACCTTTCAATTTCTCCTTTCCTGTAGAACTTTATGACCATTAGAAAACTCAGAAATGCCCATAAAGTCAAACCAATGTAATTTCTTTGAAGCTTTCGAAGCGCCTTCTTGTCAATCTTGAATATTTCCGTTTTAGTGTTGAATATGAACGGAGCTGCACCAAGTTTGTTTGTTACGATTATCCCGAAGGACACAATTTTTACTAGTCGTTTGCTGAACATTATAATAAAAAACGTGATGTCATGCACTCGAAATCAGTTTTTCAAATGAATGTCGTTTTTGGTGGATTCCTCTGTGTATTTCACGTCCACCATACGAATAGAAGCTAGGAGCTTAATAAGAAGACAAGTTCAATTGAAAAAAAAAAATCAATTTTTTAATTTCTGCGGAAGACAGTTGGTTAAAATCAATTCAAAAATGCAAAAGTCTGTAATTTGCTTCAATTTCATGAAATTAGTTCGGTATTCTTTTCTTTGCATATTTTTGACATGGTCGGAAGACTCTAGTATTTCTTGTTGGAAAATTAAAGCTATTTTATTGGCCTGGGTAGGACCGGAACGTGGCTGGAGTACTGATTGAGAAATAACTGCTGGAGAAATTGTAAAAACGTTAGTTTAAGCTTTTAAGTCTGATTGTTTCATGGAAAGTAGTTTCAAGCCATTTCATTTTCTGTCACCTCACAAATGAGCCACTACCGCATAATTGAAGAGTTTCGAATGAGCTATTACAAGCGATTTGTTCCATTGAACAAAAACTCGACGGTTTTTTTGCCTTTGACCGTTAGTTATAAACAGAATTCTAAATTGGTAGTCATATTCAGTTTCTAAAATCTCAAAATGTAAAGAAAATTTCCCGTTGACCAATTGTTTGTCAGGTTTAGCAATCGCTGACTTTGTTTGAAAGTTGTCATCTGCACAGACACACAGACAACACAATCGAAATCAATAATCCTCTAGTATTTGATCGGTAAAAAACAAGTCGTAGCGATTCAAAATACGCAAATTATCGTCCCACTTGGTTTAACAGGCAAAAGCAAGGTAGTTTTTCGATATAAAATATCACAACCTCCCATTTCGCAATAAAAACTCTCCAAAT
>JAHZMX010003478.1:0-12725 GCA_027743895.1 Seira musarum
CGCACGCACTACGAGCTGCCAATGGCAATGCCAAAATGAATGTTCCATTGAAGTAATTAAGAAAAGGGCCGACACAAGTTGCTACTAAAAATGCATCCATAAAGCACACAGGAAAGAAAGAGAATAAGTTTCATTTCTTCACATTTACGCCTCTTTCCCTCCGTATCCGTTTTGGTTTTACTCAGAAAATATTTTGGGCTCAGTATATTTCAAAAGAAACTTAAGTGGAGTTTCATTCATTAAAAACTCGTCACTTTTTTGCTTTCATTAGAAATATCAAAATGCCAATGCCAAGTACAAAAATGACTTCTTTCATAAGTTTACGAAACACTTCATTAAAAAGTCGAAACAACGCAAGTTTTCAAGCGTGCGCTGCGTGCCAAAAAGCAGGAAAACTCTGCATTTGGGGGAATCTAAATGACTTTATTTTGATTTGTAATGTCTCCATTTTACTTTTTTAAAAAAGAGTTTGAAAATTCCTTTTTAAAATTTGTACACTTTCCGTTTCGGCTTAAAAGATTTCTCTGAAGAGGGGGAAAATAATTTACTAATGAAGATTCTTCATCATTGTCACCCCGATGATCCCTCCTGAAAACACAAAACATAATTTATACGTTCGAGAACGAACATCAAGCATTCCATCATTCTGATCCATCCGCCGTCGTCGTCGTCTGCCCGTGTGACAAGTACAAAAGAAAGTAGACAATTATTTAACTTTAAATGGATGAAATGAGGGAAAATCTCACCGTCTTTGGGACTGGGACTTGAGAAAGTGTCGGCAAAAGTGGATGTATAAGTATTTTATTAATGTTTTTTTTCTTTCTTAAATGCAACCGTTAATGTGAAAGTATGTAGTTTTTAGACCAGAGGAATGAATCCTCTAAGAAAGTTTTATGGCAAAAAAAATCATCATGAATTATGTTTGAAGAAGTTTGAAAAGTGAATGAGAGTTTGAGAGGAGTTTCCTACTTCTTCTTCAAGTGAAAAGAAAAGAGGATGAATGAAATGATACGCATTTGAAAATCGAGAGGAATTAGTTGAGAAGAAGAATGGACCAAAAAAAGTCTTCATCATTTTCGTCGTCATTCTCAAGTGGGATGTACTTCACGATTCACAACAAAAGACAGAGTCTTCTCAAAAGAGAGAAAAAAAGCTTTTTCTCTTGGTTTTCTGGGTTGCTTACTTTACTTACTTGCTTTGCTGCACTTCTCTATTCTCCTCTCATAATAATAAGAAGTGGAGTGTATGCTCCATTATTTCCTCAGAAGAATAAGAATACACGGTGCAGTGCACAGAAAAACTTGGAAGATGTTCTAGTGCTTCCTCTACTCCACTCTAAAAATGGTGATGATGTACTTCACGATTCACAACAAAAGACAGAGTCTTCTCAAAAGAGAGAAAAAAAGCTTTTTCTCTTGGTTTTCTGGGTTGCTTACTTACTTGCTTTGCTGCACTTCTCTCTTCTCCACTCATAATAATGAGAAGTGGAGTGGATGCTCCATTATTTCCTCAGAAGAATAAGAATACACGGTGCAGTGCACAGAAAAACTTGGAAGATGTTCTAGTGCTTCCTCTACTCCACTCTAAAAAATGATGATGATGATGATTACAATTGTGATTGTGATGGTATCACTATTATACAGCAATTTTCGATGCATCCATTTCATCATCTCATCCAGATCCCCACTTCTTTGCAACCACACCACTCCACTTATTTCTGCAACAACTGCAGTAAATAAAAGAGAAAAACTCATTTCAAGTAAAAAAAGGGGGAATTCGAAGTGATGGCAATAGTGATAATATGTGAACTGGAATGAGATGAATTTCTTTGGATTGCATTGCACATCCTTAATTTAGACATTGAGAGGTTTGCTTTGTGAAAAGTGAGCTTTATTTGAGTTGACTTAAGACGGAACACATAAAAGATATAACTTTTCCACTTACTGTGGTGCAAGCTGCACTTCTTTTCTTTCGTGGTTTTTTAATCAGAAACTTGGATCGGATGAAAAAAAAAGAAGAAAAAAAACTTCATGAAATGGAATAGAGGTTGCCCTTTTCCTCTGTGTGTTTAACAAATGGCTCGCATCGATTTAATGAGCCGTTTCCGTTCCAACTAGCCACTTGAGTGTCCTCTTTAGCACAACACAAAACACTGTTTTCCAGGGAAATGGAAGCAGTATCAGAAGCAATCCCTTTCAAAAATGAAATCGGTATATGGAGTGCAAAATGCATTCTTCATTTTTTTCATAACAAATCTGTCTTTTTTTTGTCGCAAATTCGTTTCATGAAAAATTCATCATTGAACTGGTGTCAGATCGGATCTGCATTTAATTGCAAATTAGGTGAGGGGTAACATGTCGCGTAATCGATTTAATGAGCCGTTTCCGTTCCAACTAGCCACTTGAGTGTCCTCTTTAGCACAACACAAAACACTGTTTTCCAGGGAAATGGAACCAGTATCAGAAGCAATCCCTTTCAAAAATGAAATCGGTATATGGAGTGCAAAATGCATTCTTCATTTTTTTTTCACAGCAAATCTTTCTGTCTTTTGTCGCAAATTCGTTTCATGAAAAATTCATCATTGAACTGGTGTCAGATCGGATCTGCATTTAATTGCAAATTAGGTGAGGGGTAACATGTCGCGTAGCATAACATAACATTCGTAAAATCCTCTCTTGACTTGAAGGATTTCGGCAATTTACACGGATTTGAATGAGTGGGGCTCAGCAAACCATGAAGAATGTTTTAATATGTTTTTCGGTTTGGGCATGGTGTGTGGTATGAAATATTTTGATCTATGGCTGTATTTAGGCTTTACATTAAAAGTTCTTCCGACTCGACTCCCTTCTTCTTCTGATGTTGGCTGTAGGTTGTAAGATACGTGTTCAATTGACTGTGAGACCGATTTGTTGACTGCAAACGCAAATGCAAGAGGAAAGCAGGAAGTACGTTCAATGGAAAATTACATTCTGCTTTCACTTCACATTCAAAGAGTATGTAACTCTGAAAGAAAGTGGATGTATGTATTAGTATTTGCAGTAAACATCCAATCCATCCCATTAAAGAAAAACATTGGCTTTGTATCTTTCCCTTCCCCCACCCACACCACACCACTGCACTACCACTACCACTATACACACGGTTCACTTGACTTTTTTCCCATTATACATTTTTCTCTTCTTATTCTCCATTTTTATCCCCTGAAAATCACACGCTGATTTACTTTATCCAGCATGAGAAAAGAGAGCCTTTTGTGTTGTATTGTATGTGCGGAACGGAATATGTCAAGACATTAAAAAAGGAAGAAAAAAATGTTGCCTTTCACTTTTTCTTGGGATGGGATGGTTTGGTTTGGGATTCCAGAAAAATCTAGTATTGCTACCAAAACCAAATATCCGTTTTTTCTTTCTTCAGGGAAAAGAAAATTTTTGAAACTGCACCGAAGACGACAGGACAAGACAAGGCAAAAAGTGAGTGACGAGGGAAGGGAAGGTAACAAAAAAATGCAAGAGTGAGTGCATTGAAAAAAAATTCCTCTTCGTCTTTGTTATAGATCTCCCAAGTGGAACAAAATATATATGATGCTTAGACCGGGCTTATGTACTTATGTGTTTTGTTATTTTTTGTGTGTGAATTTGAATTGGCTACTGTTTTCCCCCCAAAGGATATGATATACGCAGAAAACCTGATCTTGGTCTTTGAAGACATAGCTAATGTGGAGGAAAAAAGGAATAGAATACGAATGAGAAAAGGTCTGGTTTGGTATAAAAATTGCTCGTTTCCTGAAAATTGTCGTTTATATTTCTCCCCTTTCCGGGTTTCCCTCCTGTTAATACACTTTTTTCTGTAGGAAAAGTTTTCGTTTTTTCTTTCCCTAATGATTCGTGATGGTTTGGTGCGATGGTGCGTATGAGTATGCATTTCTTGAGAAAACAAAATGAAAGATGTGGATGATGTGGGGAATATTATAAGGTTTGTGGTGTGGAGTGGAGTAGAGGAATGAAGGTGTGCTTGGTTTCTTTAACTTTTCTTCTGAGAAAAGAAAATCCAGTAGATTTTTTGACCTCCTTCTTTCCCTCCTCAACTCAACTCCATGATCCTGCCTGTCAGTCTTTGTCAGGCCGGGGAATGACTTTCAAAGTAGGTAGTTTCAGTATTTCTAGAACCCCGGCCGTGACACATGAGAGCATTTATTCAACTACTTATTCAGAATCGTCAGTTTTCCTCTCTATTGTATCAACAATGCGTTCTGTCTAAAACACTTTTCAACTGCCTGCCTAAACGTCTTTGTTTTTGACGTGGTGAAAGGCATCACATAAAAATGCGTGGGAGGTACATACAAAAGCTGCTGAAACGTGAGCAATCGGAATGTTGATCAACTAAAAATCACTAATTCACATTAACCGAGAAGTGATTAATGCGGTCGAATCTTTTGACCTTCACACGAATACATTTGTCCATCGATTCGAATTCCAATTTTTGTGGTCTTGCTTCGATCGTGAGCTAAATACGTTTTCGTCTTTTCTATTCCAAGTAAAGTGGCTTCCCTTAATTCACAACGTTATTTGTTGAGGCGTGTTTCTTAATAACGACGTGAAATGTGTACGAGCTTTTTTTCTAGACCATAGCGTGATAGTGATGGGAAAGCTGAGCTTAAGGAAAGTGAAAATATTATAATAAGGAGCTTTAATTATGATGCCTTACCACTTCCCATCCTCATTTTTACGCGGTACTTGGAATACCGAATGTAAAAGAAGTATGGAATTATAGATGCATCCAAGCGAGAACGAACGACAAAACAGCACACAGCACAACACTACCAAACCAAACCGTAATCCTTAATATTTAATATCTCTTCCGGGTAAAAACCTGGAGTTAGTAATTTTTTTTCCCTGACGCATTCATGCATCCATGCATGGATATTTAGTGGAAAAAGAGAGAGATGGTCTCATAGTCAGTTTAGTATTTTTTTTTATTCCTGCATTTTTCAAATGACTTTCACACGGAAGAATGGAGCTTCGTATTTTCCATCTAGAAATTACTCTCATAATTTCCTTAATGGTATCATAAAGATGCTTAGAGCAGCTACAGCTACAGCTACAGCAGCATCAGAGACAAAACCACTGAAGTGAATGGAAATGGAATATGGAAGCTGCTTGCTTTCCCACTTTTTATGGGAAACTCAAATACACGAAGCAGGTACACATTAAATATTATCATCATCGGCAAGTTGATTTCATATGAATGAATGTGAGGGAATTAAGTGAAGTTGATTATGATTTACGCTGCTCACTTTAACGTAAAAAAATTATTTGCAGAAGTACCTCTAGCCGACATGTTTTTCGCAAATTTTAATTCCATCCCTGCGCTGAGCCATACTTTAGGGGAAATATTTTGTTCTGAAAATATTTCGTACATCAGAAGCAGCTTTTGAAGAGTCTAATCTGCTTTGTGATACTAAAATTATCTTCTGTCCTGTGAAAAAAAAACGAAGAAGCAAAGAAATTTTTAATCTGGTCAAAGCATTTTTTTATGCATGTGAGAGCGCACTACTGAGAAGACAGGAGTGCAAAATTACATTAAATTGGTTTATACGAGTAAAAGATTAAAGTTATTTCATGATGTGATCAAAGGAAAAATGATACCGTAGAAGTGGCAATTACTTTTTCCTCTCGGAGTAGTGCTGTGCGTCCCATGAAACGTAAGCTTCATGTTCCGTCTTCTTCTTTTTTGTCTAGTTTGGCTTGGGTTTGGCTTCTTGGCGGAACGACAAGAGAAGACGGAGAAAGACACTTGAGTGACAAAGTCACGCTCATGATGATGGGGAACAAGTGAAAAAATGCACCACAAAGTCGAATCAAGATAAAAAGATCGACGATTTTTTCCCTTTATCACTATCATTCCTCTCTTCTCTTGTCATTCCTTCTTTCAAAGCAATACGATATCAACTATCAACATCAACAAAAAAAATTATTCCATTCGAATGCTGAATTGAAAAGTGGAGGAGTTGAGTTGAGCTGGAAAACCTTCTTTTAATGCAGGGGTGGAATAATTGAAGAGGAATGAATTTTTTTTTTTTGGTTTGATTTTGATTTCTTCCACCGAATACTTTTCTTATTTAAAGTGTGTGTTCTTCGAACAGGAAGGTTTTCCAGTAGAAGACGCGTTGTCCTTGTCATAAAAGGTGGTCTTGGTGTTGGTCTTTGAACTAAACTGTTCTTTTTATCTCAAGATAATGTAATGTGCGAATGATATGTAGACATTCAACTTATTGTTCCATTGAAAGAAGAAGCTTCCTTCAAGGCGGAAAGTTTCTCCGGTTGCTTTGCTTTGCTTTCCCCTCTCCTCTTTAGCGAGTGAGTGGGAGAGTTTAAAAGAAAGGGAGATTATAATTTTCATTGAAATACTGGATCCATATCCTCTTCTTTTTCACACTCTTTTAAAACACTTCCCTGCACTTTTCCTTGGCATTGGCCACGATGATGGTGGTGATGACAATGCAATGATGATTGTGATAGCGGTGGCCATAAGAATTATTCGAATTTACACGTTTTGGATTAACAAAAGGGATGAATAAAATAGAAAAAAAAAGTTTTATGGTGGTCGGGCGGAAGAAAGTATGCAGTAGCACTAGCCATTGCTTATGAAAAAGTTTCGGAGGAAGATGGAGGAAACGACGAGGTAAAGTGGAATGGGCTAGGCCAAAATCTTGAACTCTATTGGCCTTACTTACTCCTCTTTTGTTGGTTATTGCTAGTATTGTCTATTCTTAAGTAAAAATAGGAAGTTTCAGCTGTCACGGTGGTGCGGTGAAAGGAAAAATAGTACTTATGTTTTTCGAGGGTCGCTTGGTTGGTTAGTTTACTTTGGTCCGGTTCAGACCAGGATAGGAGCGGAGTAATAAAATGAGTAAGAAAGAATACAGCTTTTCCTTTTCAAGGTTTCTTTTTTTACGTGAATGGAAGTGTGGAGGATGAGCTTTCTTCCGCTTTTCACGTCTGTGTAATCTTTAAGGACCCTGGGGTATGATATTCCTATTTCATTTCATAAAGAAAGAATGTATCTCTCTGTGTTGAACTATGTGCGTGGACTATATGCATGACTGGCCTTGGCTTGGCTCGCTTTTTTTCAGAAATAAAGAAGTAGCGAATAGTGGCGAGGTAACGGAGAAGAAAAAATGCCGAAGGGCGGACATAAAAAATAAGAAATTTTTTCTTTGAGGAAACGCTTGTCCTCTCATCATGTCAGGACTAAACAAGGCGGTTAACTTGGCGGAGAACCCTTGTCAACAATCATCTTGTGCTACGGAGTTATGTATTTTTATTTACTTTCGGTGCATTGTGCCAAAAAAAGTACTGAAATATTACGGGGATGATGCACACTTCTCAGGGAAAGTACACTTTTAAAATATGTGACAGAGAGTTTCATTAATTTCGGAGCAACTAGAACTACTTAGAACTGCGTTGTAGTGAGACATGTCTGAAGGGGAAATTACGTCATCGTAGAGTTGAGTACAAATTTGGCAGGAAAAGGAAACAAGGCCAACGTAATGATAGTACCCTGGAGATGGATAGAACTGCACAAAGTTTCAAGTTGCAAAATGCATGAAATTAATTTAAACCTTTTTTCCATGAATTTGCCAAGAAAAATTCACCCAAAATAGAAAATGCGCATACGTAATCTTTCGTTACATCATGTTTCTTTTGTTTTGTATTTTTCCAGGAATCTGAGCTTCCCGTCTAGAAGAAGATATCAAAGAAAAAGTTCCAGACATTTTTCAAGGTAAGAAAGATGATTTCTAAGAATGTCAATACGTATCTTACTTAAAACTATTAAAACCCACATCAAAGACCAGAACAAAAAAAGATTTAAAAGACATGTGGCATTGAATTTTTTGGCAAGTAATTTTCTTCTTCCAAGAACACAAACGATTAGGGTACAAGCTTTACTACAAAGTTCATTCATAAAACATAAAAGAATATTTAGGCACTTTTATGGCGTACTTACTATAGTAGCATTGACGCTTGAAATGAAGCCTTTTCATTTTCTGCAAAGCTGCTTCAGGCAAAGTTATATTTCTTCTATAATATTTCCAAACCAAACGATGAAATCCAGCTTATTACGTCAAATAAAAGTAACGAAAAGAATGGGAAAACGTATTTTCAATAAACGAATGATGAAAATGAAAGTCTGTAGTAAACAGAAAGATGAAAAAAGTTTGGTAACAAAAACAAATATGACGCTCATTCTACTTTCACTCAAGCCATACCGTATTATTCCTACGTAAGTACATTGTACATCCCTTTTGGCAACTACAAATCACGTGTGTTGTAGTTGTACTGTAGTGCAAAAAGTACAGATTTTTTTTTCGGTAGAAAAAAAGTAAATCAGAAGAGCAAACACCATCACCATCATCATCTTTGTTGTTTCCCATAATTTTCGCGTCTTTTTTTTTTGTGCCGGAGCCTCCAGCTTTTCTCAAAGTAAGTAACTTATCCATCAAAAGAGGCGGACAGTTTTTCTCCTTCAATAAGCGAGTTGTGTTTCGTTGTGTTCAAAACAAATTGTATCAAATTTCGTGAGTTGCGTTCGACTTGACTTTTTGCATCGTTTCGTTTCCCTACTTCTACTGCCAAAAATATCGTTTTTACTTCGTCTCCTTCTATTTGCTCACCAAAGCTGAGGGAGAAGAAGGGGTAGAGATGGGATACCCGGTTAGATAGTTTTTTTTTTGCGAAATAGATGCAAAAGTTTGTAGAAGTTGAAGGAGATGAAATGAAGCGTTTCGCTGACAGACTGAGGGAAGCTAAAAAATAAAGTAACTTTTACTTTGTTCTGTCTCTGTCTCTCGTTTTCTTACTTTTATTTCCAACATAAACAAGAAACTACAAAGTTGAAGGAAACAGATGTAAAGTTGTAGGAGTAGTCGAATACTCTTCGTAAAAAGTTTTTTTAGATCTTGTCTTGATGGTGGATGGTGATCATTGAGGAGGAGTAAAATAGTTACTTCGAGTGGACTCAAGCAGAGCAATAGAAAATGATGAGCCTTTGCCTTCTTCACAAGACATTTTCAATTCTCTTGCCAAAGCTTCGAATTAATCACGTTCTGATTATTTAATCCCTTCTACAAGGATCACAACCACTCACAATTAGATTTTTTTGTCAAAATGTGCAAAAAATTTTGCACATTCCACATACATGTGCATGGAATTCTTGAGTGCACGTACGTAGGGTCCCGTATGGAGATAATCGAATTTTGAATCATGCCTTTGAGTGAGATTAAAGATGATGATACCTAAGATTATATTTTTCAAAGGGATTTACTCCAGCGAAAAACGAAATCCAAGCAAATAAGCCACCCCTATTGAATGCATACCTGTGTCGTGTCGTGGCGTGCCGTGAAGAAAGGAAAAAAGAAATTTGATTCTGCAGATATTATGTAAAAAAATATTCTTTTCTCCTTCAGATTCACATCTGTTGACATAAATTTATATCCGGTTTATATAATGTATGTAATGTACGAACGAGATGATTATAAGCATCCGTGAATCCTCGAAGAGAACGATAAAATTGCTATTTTATATTCGGGTAAATAACCCGAGAAGAAGTGTATAGTAGTTATGATTATTACTTTAATATTTTTCAAAGGGATTTACTCCAGCGAAAAACGAAATCCAAGCAAATAAGCCACCCCTATTGAACGCATACCTGTGTCGTGTCGTGCCGTGAAGAAAGGAAAAAAGAAATTTGATTCTGCAGATATTATAAAAAATATTCTTTTCTCCTTAAGATTCACATCTGTTGACATAAATTTATATCCGGTTTATATAATGTATGTAATGTACGAACGAGATGATCATAAGCATCCGTGAATCCTCGAAGAGAACGATAAAATTGCTATTTTATATTCGGGTAAATAACCCGAGAAGAAGTGTATAGTAGTTATGATTATTACTTTACTTGCAAAACTTTCTCAATTCCAAATGCAGTGGAAGAAGAGTAGGAGGAGGAGGAGAGAAAAAATGTGGAAAAATATTCGCATTTCGAGGAACGAGGTCAATCGGTACTTTATATTGAACGGATTATTATTCAATTTGCATTCTCTTCCACCTCTCCACTCCACTTCCACATTCTTGATCACCTTTGAAAACTTTTTCTCCAGAGCACATTTGGAAAAAAAACTCCTTCTGACTTTTGGAATTACATCTTTTCGACTTTCTTGTCGATGATGACTATGACTATGGCTATGACTTTTTTTGTCTTTTGTCCTCGTCGTTAAAGCCCATATGAATTACTAGTACTTTCGTTTATTAGCTTGGTGAAAAACATTGGGATTGCGATTGGTAGATAGACTTGAATGAGAAAGAGGAGAAAGCGGAATCTGCATAATTAAAGGCTTAAATATTTTACTTGGTTTTTGTGAGACGAATGTCATAAAAGCCCATACATTAAATTGACAGTAGTGAGTGCAGGCAGAGCACAGATCACTCTTAATTTCCTTCTACCTTGAATTCGTATGAATGAATGAAAAAAAAGCTCGAAGGTAGTAGTATGGTATGGGTCTAGTACATTTTGAAACTATGTGTGTGTAGACATTCCATTCATGATCGCAAGTCGCAATCATTTCAAGCATTTTTTATTGTTGGATGTTCAGTTCAACTAACTGATCACATCACATCGTTTCCCAACTTTTTCTTTAGATGGAAATCATCATCATGAACAACAGACATTCCATGTAAAAAGGAAAAAAGAAAAAGGGATTTAAAGTGTGCACACATGAATAGCTTTTGCGATCCTCCTTCTTCACTTCCACCTCGTAAAAGTCGAGTCAAAAGCAAAGCTAAAGGACCAGACCAGGCCAGGAAACGAATTAGCGAAAAAGGCTTTTTCCTCCTCTTCTCATGAATACTTTTGCTTTTTGCTTAAAGAGAAAGAGAGTAATTTTCCTTCTCTTTAATTTAGTTTTATGCACGGGCTATTAAACTGAACTTTTTTTTGCTCTTCCATCGCAATCGCATCACCATCACCATTGCTTTTGCTTTTTTTTCGCAATTCGCATGAATGGAGTGCTAGCGAGTTGTAGTTGTAAGTTGTGAGCGTGGACTTCAATTCCTTCTCTAAATTTCCCCCAGAATAATTTTGACCTTTTGCCAAAATTTAACAGCTGAACAGTGAAAACTCACCAAACCAAACCAACGTTAGAATCTGTTTCGACTACGAAGAAGAAGAAAAAAAATTTTTCTCCGTAAAATATCTTTGTTTTTGTGTCTGGGAGAAGCAAACATTTTCCACGTTCATAAACATGGTAAAATGGAGACTGGAATTGAAATTTAAAACAGGACTAGTTTCGTTTCTTTTCCATCCAGCCAACCTCCAATCCTCCAAACATGTGGAAACTTATGACCAAGTAAGTGTAGTGTCTTTAATGTCTCCTTACACAAGAAGGAAGGAGAAAAAGGGGAAATTGTAGTACTCTCGCAGTAAAAATGCATGAGTTAAAGTCGTTCCAGTAATCACTGAATTTTCTCATCGTGTTCATCTCTTCTTCCTCTGTCCATGTCCATGTCTGTATGAACGAACGAAGCAAATAGTTTTCATGGCCAGTAAAGTGGAATAATCGTTGGAGGAAGTAAATGACTCCTGTTTTTCGCTGGAAGGAAAGTTTATGCTTTCCCTTGTCCAGTGTTTAGTACCTCGGCCCATATAGTTCCACTTTTTTGGCAAAAAAGTTTGAAGTTTGCCAAAAATAAAAATTGCACGTTAACAATTCACAATACAACACAATACTACAAAAGGAAAACATTTTTTCTCAAAAGTGGGCAATGTTATCGCTCTGACTGACTTTTCAAATCAGTTGGAAAGTGCGATATCGATGATATTATCATCCACATTGCGGAAATAAATAGCATCACATCAAATCACCATCAGATTGAATTGAAAGTGTGTGAAAACGAAAAGTCGGGTCGAGACCTTCAACAAGTTTCATTGTTGTTATGTTGTTTGCTTTAAAAAATATACTCCATAAATGGAAAACTTTTCTCTTTTCCAATGGCGAATAAAAGTTTGTTTATGATAATGTTGATACATGATATGCACCAGTTCCACTTTTCTCGTTATGGATAAAAACGACTAACGACTTGTACTCTTGTAGCCTGTGTGGGTGAAAAAGCAGAGTAATGTTATGACTATGACTATGTCTCTAGAAAAAAAATAACGTTACTTTGTTTGACTGAAGTGAAGTGAATTGCTATTGCTGCACACGGCATTAGTATAATTGCCTATTAAGAATGAACATGATCTTGCATTGCAAAAATACTACTTTTTTCTTCTCTGGCAAAATGCTTCAGGAAGGTCAGGAAAATAAAATAATTTTTCTGTTGAAAAAAGTGTGCCAGATGCTGCATCCTACTATTTTTCAGTCCCTGAAGTGCCTTTGGTTTGGTTTCGCTTTTGGCTGGGGAAAATGGAGATCAATAAGAAGAGAAACCAGAAGCTATAGAGTTTTTCAACTTAATTTAAAAGCATTCTTATAATCTTTACCGTTGGGAGGGAAGAGGAGGAGGAGGAGACGAAATGGTGCATTATGATCCCAATATATCGAAAACAAGTTAAGTACGTACGTGATACTTACATTACATTACGTAAGTATTTTTGTGTGAACCTGGAACTGTAACATATGTGGCCTAGCCTGGCTTGGGCATGGTTTCGCCTTTCCAAATTGAAAT